>ML306631.1:0-65978 GCA_005239505.1 Nicotiana paniculata
ATGTTAGTGTGTGTATATATATAACACACACACTTCATGTTGCTTTAACTACATATATAGCATGTTATAGTATATGATACTGTATTCATTATTTTTATTATAACAGAGTTAATGAATTACATTCATTCATCACTAGGTTATAAGTCGATGAATCAATTATAACAGATTAATTGATATAGGTCGAGACGTTTTGTTTTGAATATTCAACGATGCATCTGAGTAGGTTATAAGTCGATGAATCAATTATAACAGATTAATTGATATAGGTCGAGACGTTTTGTTTTGAATATTCAACGATGCATCTGAGTAGGTGTGTCAGTTATACAGGTGTGTCCTAATTAATATATATAATTTTTCATCAAATATACATGTGTGTCAGTTGAATCATCGACTTATAACCTACTCAGATGCATCGTAGAATATTCAAAACAAAATGTCTTGACATTTTGACCACATTATCGACCAAAAAGCGACCAACCTTGGTCGCTAAAGTATTTAGAATAATTATTTAATAATTTTCTCCAATTTAGAGACCAACTTTGTTCGCTTTTATTGACAGACCAATTTTGGCCGCAAATCCTTGGTCATTTTTGTCACGACCCAAAATCCATAAGGTCGTGATGGCGCCGGACATCATTGTCAGGCAAGCCAATCATTAATTAATTGAAATAATTTTCGATTTTAGCATTTATGAAAATCATTACCTTTCACTTATTACATAATAATTAAATAGAATCTGTTAAGTAAATACAATGGTTTTAATAGTCCTATTTTAGCAAATATATCCCAACACATCCCAGAACCCGGTGTCACAAGTACATGAACAATTTCTAAGAATTTTACAATTTCTACAAAGCTTGTCGGAAATACAAGTTGGACAAGGAATGTAAAATGAAAATAAATACAGTATGAGGGAGACTCTGTCAGCTGCGGATCGCCTCCGGATGGTGCAGCTCGCCTAAGTCTCCAAACTAGCCATGTCACTATGAAACTACCTCTGCAATAAAAATGCACAGCAAGTGTAGCATGAGTACAAAAAACAACGTGTACCCAGTAAGTCGCCCGCCTAACCTCAAAGAGGTAGTGACGAGAGGTCGAATTAGACACTCACTAAGGTCCAACAAATTACTTTAACAGAATATGATGAACACGGTAGGCATGTAAAGGTAGTAAGCAGCAAATATATAAGGCACCGAAGTCCAAGTAAATACTGGAAGTAAATAAACAGTTGCCACTTCCTCATTTTTCCCCGAAATATCTTAACTAAACAATTACTTCTTGATTTTCCCCCAAATATCTTATCCATGAAAACATTTAACAATTTAGCATGCGCATACGGAATAAGGACAACCGGCCTGAGCCGTCAGAATAATCATCTCATTGCACTGCCGAGGATCGAATGGCCCGTACCATAAGTGCACCTTTCAATAAAATAATCATGTCTATGCACTGCCTAGGGTCGAACGGCCCGAACCATAAGTGCATCTTTCAATAAAATAATCATATCTATGCACTGCCTAGGGTCGAACGGCCCGAACCATAAGTGCATCTTTCAATCCGCTGGGGCGTATGGCCCTCTCCCATGAGAGTGGAGGAAATAACACTCCGCTTGCGGAATGTAAATTGCAAAGCGGTCACATGCAGTCATGACAATCAACAGTCCACCCCGAATACGTCGAGAAAACAAATAATCAAGTACATGACAGATTTTCTCTTTTAAAAACCACAAAAGTATTTAAATCCTTTCTCGAAATTCATTTGCCAAGTTTAATAATATTCAATAATATCACCTTATCAGGTATGCAATTATCCACGGAGGAAATCAATTCTCTTTCTAGCTAATTAAGAAAATGAACTTTAGTCTTCTTTAGATATTCAATTACGATTTCGATTATATTAACAGTCTAATATTACAGCAAGATCACAGGTACAAAAGGTAAGGCATGCTAGTGGGTCCTAGTCTACCCGGACATGGCATAATTCTAGCTGCGCACGGACTCCCGTCACCTCGTGCGTACAAGCCCCCGCAGATAGTAGCACATACTAAATTAGTTCACCTAGGGGGACAATTCCCCCTCACAAAGTTAGAAAGGAGACTTACCTCGCTCCGAAGTCCCATAACCGGCTTCCAAGCCCTTCTGACGACTCACATGGATGCACAACACCCCAAAACTATCAAATAACGGGCAAATCAATGAAAATTCATCCTAATACTCACAAAAAATTCAAATTATATACTTTCCCAACTCCGCTCTATGAATTGAACAAAATGCCCTCAGGCCCACATGCCCGAAAATTCAAAATTTCTCGAAGATATATTCTACCCATAGCTTTATTAGTTCAAATATATACAATTTATACTAAATTCCATGCTCAAATTCATGGCTAAAAATCCAAATTACCATTTCTAGGATTTCTTCAATATTTTCCAAAATTTTCCACAATTTTCATATATAATTCCATGCAATAACCTTGTATTTAACTTAGAAACATGAAGGAGTTACTTTCCTTGTGATCCCTGACGAAAACCCTTTCTTGAAGTTCCTCCAAAATCGTCCAAACCAAAAGAAAATGGAAGGAAATGACCAACAATATCGGTTTTAAAACATTTTGCCCAGGCCATTTTTCGCACCTGTGATCCAATTCTCACACCTTCGATTCTGCAGGTGCGACCAAACATCCGCACCTGCGGCTTTCCTCAGCTCAAGACAACTTCGCACCTACGCCCCATATCCCGCATCTGCGACTTCGCAGGTGCGAAAATATCATCGCACCTGCGCTCCCAGCCAGACCACCACTTCTTCGCACCTGCGGCTATGCACCTGCGGCCAAATCCTTGCAGGTGCGATCACACCAGATGACAGCAATTCCAGCTCCTCTTCTAACTTCAAATATTGATCTATTAACCACCCGGAATCCACCCGAGGCCCCGGGGACCCCGTCCAAATATACCATTCTTTTCCAAAACATAATGCGGACTTGATCGAGGCCTCAAATCACATCAAACAACATGGAAACCACGAATCGCACCCAAATCCCAACTTTATGAACTTAGAAATTTCCAACTTCTACATCCGATGCCGAAACCTATCAAATCACGTCCGATTGACCCCAAATTTTGCACACAAGTCATATTCGACATTATGGACCTGCTCCAACTTCCGAAATCGCATTCCGACCTCGATATCAAAATTTCCACTTCCAGTCGGATTTCTCGACAACCTTCAAATTTCTATCTTTAGCCAAATGACTTCAAAATGACCTACGGACATCCAAATTCACTTTCGATCGCGCTCCCAACTCCAGAATCACCATACGAAGCTATTCCCAGGCTCGGAATCCTAAACGGACATCAATAACGCTGAAATGACTTCAAGCCAAACTTAGGAAATTTCTTCTACAATGCTGACTTCCACAATATGCGCTGAAACGCTCCCGGGTTATCCAAAACCCAATACGGACATATGCCCAAGTCCGAAATCATCATACGAACCTATTGTAACCTTCAAATCCTGATTTGGAGATCGTTTACTCAATATTCCAATCTTAGTTGATTCTTCCAACTTCTTGCTTCCGAACTAAGAATTTTCTTTCCAAACCAACTCTAAACTTTCCGAAATTTAATTCTGACCATACCTACAAGTCATAATACCTGAAACGGAGCTTCTCATGACCCCAAACTGCCGAACGACGCACTAGAGCTCAAAACGACGATCGGGTCGTTACATTCTCCCCCACTTAAACAGATGTTCGTCCTCGAACGTGCCAAGAACTGCTCTGGAGTTATCTGAAACTACTGTTTAACACCTCGAGCACCTGCCCGTGCTACCACAACCCAGTTGAGTACGTTAGCTTGATAATATCTGAAGATTTCTTCTTTTATCCATATAATAAGCTCCGAACCTAGTTCCAACACCTGAAATTTCTCTGCTAGGCCTAATTCCAATATATAAACACCGTATCAACTACCACACGCTATACCAGAACATGACTGCATACCTTTGCTGAATTAGTATCATGCACCGCATAATTCATCACCTGCCCACAACGACACTCCCGAAACCTTAATAGCCAAATTTTCATGAATCTGATGCTCCCAAGGCACCTTATGACATATATATACATCCTGCTATAGTGCTGGTGATACCACCACAATGGAGGAGATGTGTAGAAATTCATACCCAACTGCAAAGTTAACAAATCATTGAATACCTCATCTTGACTAGAATCATCACCTCATTATGAACCTGAATAATGGTATTTGTTCATAGTGACGAGAGGTCGAATTAGACACTCACTAAGGTCCAACAAAATACTTAAACAGAATTTGATGAACATGCTAGGTATGTAAAGGTAGTAAAGCAGCAAATAAATAAGGCACTGAAGTCCAAGTAAATAAACAGTTGTTACTTCCTCATTTTTCCCCCAAATATCTTAACTAAACAAATTACTTCTTTTTTTTCCCCAAAATACCTTATCACTTCAAAATCCATGAAAACATTTAACAATTTAGCATGCACATACAGAATAAGGACAACCGGCCTGAGCCGTCATAATAATCATCTATGTGCACTGCAGAGGATCGAACGGCACATACCATAAGTGCACCTTTCAATAAAATAATCATGGCTATGCACTGCCGAGGGTCGAACGGCCCGAACCATAAGTGCATCTTTCAATAAAATAATCATATATATGCACTGCCGAGGGTCGAACGGCCCGAACCATAAGTGCATCTTTCAATCTGCCGTGGCGTACGGCCTGCTCCCATGAGAGTGGGGGAAATAACACTCCGCTCGCAGAATGTAAATTGCAAAGCAGTCACATTCAGTCATGCACAATCAACAGTCCACCCCGAATATGTCGGAAAAACAAATACTCAAGTAAATGACAGATTTTCTCTTTTAAAAACCACAAAATAGTATTTAAATCCTTTCTCGAAATTCATTTGTCAAGTTTAATAATATTCAATAATATCACCTTATCAGGTATGCAATTATCCACGGAGGAAATCAATTCTCTTTCTAGCTGATTAAGAAAATGAACTCTAGTCTTCTTTAGATGTTCAATTACGATTTCAATTATATTAACAGTCTAATATTACAGCAGGATCACAAGTACAACAGGTAAGGCATGCTAGTGGGTCCTAGACTACCCAGACATGGCATAATTGTAGCTACGCACGGACTCCGGTCACCTCGTGCGTACGTAGCCTCCGCAGATAGTAGCACATACTAAATTAGTTCACCTAGGGGACAATTCCCCCTCACAAAGTTAGAAAGGAGACTTACCTCGCTCCGAAGTCCCATAACCGGCTTCCAAGCCCTTCCGACGACTCCCATGGATGCACAACGCACCAAAACTACCAAATAACGGGCAAAGAAATGAAAATTCATCCTAATACTCGCAACAAATTAAAATTATATACTTTTCTAACTCCGCTCGATGAATTGATAAAAATGCCCTCGGGCCACGTGCCTAGAAATCCGAAATTTCTCGAAAATATATTCTACCCATAGCTTTACTAGTTCAAATATATATGATTTACACTAAATTCCATGCTCAAATTTGTGGCTAAAAATCAAAATTACCATTTCTAGGTTTTCTTCAATATTTTCCAAATTTTTCCACAATTTTCATGTATAATTCCATGCAATAACCTTGTATTTAACTTAGAAATATGAAGGAGTTACTTACCTTATGATCCCTGACGAAAATCCTCTCTTGAAGCTCCTCCAAAATCGTCCAAACCAAAAGAAAATGGAAGGAAATGACCAACAATCTCGGTTTTAAAACATTTTTCCCAGGCCATTTTTCGCACCTGCGATTCCGCAGGTGCGACCAAACATCCGCACATGCGGCTTTCCTCAGCTCAAGCCAACTTCGCACCTATGCCCCATATCCCGCATAAGTGACTTCGCAGGTGCGGAAATATCATCGCACCTGCTCCCAGCCAGACCACCACTGTTTCGCACCTGCGGCCAAGCCTCGCAGGTGCGGTCACACCAGATGACAGGAATTCCAGCTCCTGTTCTAACTTCAAATATTGATCCGTTAACCACCCGGAATCCACCCGAGGCCCCCGGGACCCCGTCCAAATATACCAACCTGTTCCAAAACATAATACGGACTTGATCGAGGCCTCATATCACATCAAACAACATAGAAACCACAAATCGCACCCAAATCCCAACTTTATGAACTTAGAAATTTTCAACTTCTACATCCGATGTCAAAACCTATCAAATCACGTCCGATTGACCCCAAATTTTGCACACAAGTCATATTCGACATTACGGACCTGCTCCAACTTCCGGAATCGCATTCTGACCCTGATATACAAATTTCCACTTCCGGTCGGATTTCTCGAAAACCTTGAAATTTCTATCTTTAGCCAAATGACTTCAAAATGACCTACGGACATCCAAATTCACTTCCGATCGCGCTCCCAACTGTAGAATCACCATACGGAGCTATTCCCAGGCTCGGAATCCTAAACGGACATCAATAACACTGAAATGCCTTCAAGCCAAACTTAGAAAATTTCTTCTAAAATGCTGACTTCCATAATATGCGCTGAAACGCTCCCAGGTTATCCAAAACCCGATCCGGACATACGCCCAAAGTCCGAAATCATCATACGAACCTGCTGGAACCTTCAGATCCTGATTCGGAGATCGTTTACTAAAAATTCTAATCTTAATTGATTCTTCTAACTTCTGGCTTCCGAACTGAGAATTTTCTTTCCAAATAAACTCTAAACTTTCCAAAATTCAGTTCTGACCACACCTACAAGTCATAATACCTGAAACGGAGCTGCTCATGACCCCAAACTGTCGAACGACGCGCTAGAGCTCAAAACGACCGGTCAGGTCGTTACAACTCTTTCCCGAATTTTTAGTAGTGTTTGGGGCTCGTTTCCGTATTTTCTATATTCATATGTAGAGTTGGTTTAGATTATGAGAAATTCAATTATTAGCAGAAATATTTTATTAAATTCTTATAATATATTTCATAGCAATGTTTTGGGAAATAGGTCTGTCTTGTATCACGATAGGCGCCATCACGACATGATTTAGATTTGGGCCGTGACAAATATATTATAAAATTTTTTGTGATAGCCTTAAAATGTCGTTGGCACAAGTATATCAAAACAGTTTATAACCGTCCTAACAAAATAAAAATCGTTTCACAGATTGATGTAACGGTTTCATAACCGTTACAATATCTATATATGGGGACGGTTTAGTAATCGTCCTAATAGACCTATGGTAACACAGAATCCGGGAACGAGTCCTAAACCATCCCAGTAGCTCTATAGGGTCGGTTAGTGTATTTACTGCAACGATTTTAGAAGGGTTGCCATAGGTCTATTTCTAGTAGTTGTTGCTTTAATTAAGGAGGGGATAAAAAACAAAATGAAATATTGGAAATGGAAGGTAAATTGATAAATTAATAAAGGTTGTATAATTTTCTCCCTATAAAGGCTAAGGTTCACTAAAATTAATTCTAGAAGAATAAATACATTATCAACGTGTGTAACTTAATCTTTCTCTTGAAAGTATTATTCTATGAGTGATAATCTTACCCTGTTAAAGTTTCCAATTTCTCGATATATATACCAATGCATGTGCTTTGTTTTTCACTGTGACCCATTACAACAAAACTTCCAGTCAAAGGAAAGTTTGGAATGAATGTTCACATATGTGAGGAAGGAAAAAACTTCAAAAAATGTATTTCTTTTATCTAATACCTTGAATAACTGAGTGATCAATTATACACAAGTCGTTGATGCGTTGTTTGGCTAAAAAGGTATATAAGCTAGAGATTTCAAATTATGTAGCATCTCTAGATTCTAAGTATTGTAAGTTCTAGTAACAAGCTATTGTTGTTACTAAATGACATTTTCAACATGCCATCTTAAGCATTTTAGTATTCCAATACCTCCACACGATCTTTACTAAAAGAAGGTCAAAATTTGACCACTGCATGAACAGTTCGATCATTATGTTGATCGAATACTATATGTCTTTAACAATTACGATGCCAAATTGATAAGAAAGTGTTGGTAACTTTTTTACTATAAATATCCCTTTTTCTTTTAACTGATTCCTTTTTCAATTGTAGGATAGTGGGATTAGTTTATTCTATTGGTTGAGGGGCACTAGTGAAAAGGGTAAAACGTCTTTTTTTTGTGGTGCATAAGAAACTTACTAAAGACAATATGGTCTGCTATGCTTGGCATGAAGCATGATAGATAAAATTAGTATCAGATTCCATTTTGAATGGAGTTAAAATGGTACACACATAAAACACAATAACGAACGTCCTTGGGTTCCTCCTCAAATAGAATGTTCATTGACTTGAATTTTAGGTTGTTGAACTTGCTCTTTCAGGTGTATATATACTTATTGTGTATGGTTTTGGCTGATAATGCTTTGAATCTTTACCTTTTGTCTTCAATCCACTGTCTTTTGGACCATTTTTGTGTATATGCATTAGTATAGCTAATTCTCACTATAATCAATGAGAGAGAAGGCATTCAGAAGTAGCACTCCCTCACTTTTAATTTTGTGTGTTAATTTGATTGTACACTGAGTTTAAAAAAAATAACGAATACTTTTGAATCTTGTTAGTTTAAATTAAAATGTGTGTAATATATCATATTGTCGTTGAATCTTTTGGAATTAAATATGCCAATATGAAATGTTTAAGTTAAAAGGTTACTAAATATAAAAAGTAACATTTTTTTTTAAACATACAAAAAAAGTAATAAAGTATGATATATAAATTGAAATAGATGGAATAATACATTTAAGTTATATTGAAGTAAATCAACACTTCTAGACATAAATTCGTTAGAAGGGGATCTATAAGTCCAAGTGGCTAAGAATAGTAGGCAGAGGTTGTATTTAGTAATCAAGTCAAAAAGGGTGAATAGAAATAGAAAAGATTACATAATTGTCTTGTCTCGTTCCTCTCCTACCCTCACTTCATAATTTCCTTGAATACACCTTTTTTCTTAAATCTAAATTTCAGGAGAAGAAGACGAGAATATAAGTCAATTTTTCTTGTGATGTTAGGAAATAATAGTCCAATCAGCAAGGGGAACCTTTACGGCAAGTAAGGGCGCCGGCACCGGAAACAATGGAGGTTATTAAGGAAGAGGGTTTAGCACTCAAGCTTGAAGCCTTGGCATAGCTTGAAGAGGCTGCAGCTCCTGATTGAATGAAATATGCACCATTCAACATTAGGTCCCCATCTGTTCTCCAATTCCATTTCTTCCACTCACTTTCTGGTGCATCCTCGTGCTTCGTCACCTATATATAATGCAAAAATTGTTTATGTAGCGAATAATAATATAATACGTACTACATTGCTATGTTGTGAGCAAATAATATACCCAAAAGAAAGACTTTATTAATTGCGCTAATGATATTGAAAGTTAATTACCTCTTTGCTAAATCTGATATCAGCAGCAAGGAATCTGTTGCCCTGGCTATTGATGGTGGGATTAGCACTCCCACCAATTGCATACATTTCCCAGTGAGTATAGTCATTGTTCACCACATGGAAGTAACCATGTCTACATCTACATGTTTCAAATACCCAACAATTTCATGAAATTCTACTCCTATATATAACATATTAGTATTCAATTTGCTTCCTAACTGAATTGGAGACAAGTACAAATTAAAGTAGCTTTTTGCTTTTATATATTTACCTTGGCATTCTTTGGACAAGGCCTTCTCCAAAGTGATTGAAGGCAACTGTTACTTGCATGTTCTTGTCTTGGACATGGGAATCACTGTGTCCCAACAGCATAACTTTATCATGGTGAGTCATGTAATTGTTAGAAATGGTAATTGCTGTGGACCCCATAATAGCATCTATCAACCCATCTTTGCAATTTGACAAGGAACAATGGTCTACCCAAATATGACTCCCACCAAAAATGGATACTCCATCACCATCTGATATTGTTCTCCACCCATAATGCTGTGGAGAGCTCCTCACCATAGCATTCCCACCTTGCTTACAATCATGTATGTGAATTCCATGGATGATAATATTGGTCACGTATTGTATTGTTATGCATGGTCCACCTGCAACGACGAATTCAAAATTTAAATTAATAATTTAAGTGAGAATTACACATTGAATATATATATATATATATATATATATATATATATATATAAGCTATGAATACCTGCAATGTGAACGCTAGCTCCTCTTCCATCAATGGTCTTGAATGAGTTCATAATAAGTTCTTCTTTCAGTTGTATGACCATGTCCCTAGCAAAAATGATCCATAATGGCTCGTTTTGAATGACAGCATATCGGAGAGTTCCCGGTTTAGGGTTAACAGGATCGTCGTTGCCGGAATCGGTGACCACGTAAATCTTGCCATCTCTGCCGCCAATGGCATTCTTTCCAAAGCCAATAGCACATTCAGCTAGCTTTTTGCGGTTCTTTTCCCAGCTGGGATGACAACGCCAGCAGTCATCAATAGGGTTTCCCGTGCCACAAGAGAGATAGCCCAAGTTCCTCCTTGAGGCATTGTTTATACTCCTGCAAAGAAAGGAAAAATAGTGAAATCTTGTTGAGCATATATATAATGTACCACCAAGAAACATAGTAATAATAAGCTAAGAATAGAGTGATATGTTGCAAAATGTACCTATGTACTTGATCAACAACAGATTGGGAATTTTGTAAGGTAGAAGAGGCAAAAAGGGCAGGAATTAAGAGAAGAGAGGACATGAGGAAAAGGAGAGAAAGAGAGGAGATGGCCATGTATTTTTTTTTCTCAAAGGTGGAAAGTGCTTATGAGATGGGGTTAGTGAGAGAATTGTGAAGAGAGAGAGAGCAAAGGAGCTTTGTCTGGGACGGGGAAAAAAGAGAGGGAAATGGAGGAGGTTATAAAGACGGCAAAGCCGGGGAAATTGGCGTAATTAAACCGAACGAGTGGGGTATCTTTAACCTTCTTGATTACATGTTTTACGGAGATTACGGTAAAAACTTATCTGCAACATATGCTAAATTTACACTAAGTTAATAATAGAATTCATACATAATCATGATTAATCAATACATATTTTCATTTTATTAAATTAATTATGATAAATTAATATTATTTTGTGTAATTAAACATCAAAGAGAGATACGGGGAGGAGCATTGGTATGAGTTCAGCTAACGCATTAGCTTTAATCCAAATTTTATTTTTTTATTTAAAAAAATAATTAAATATGTATAGTACATTGAATTTAAATCTTAGTTTTTAACGCATGATCTCGTTTCTGGAATTTAGAACTTCAAATGTTCAAATTTCGACTTCGCCTTGAGTAGTGGTACTTTCGGCCATTGAGCAAGCATCCCTAGCTAGTTTTTTTTAATGTAATTACCCAGTTGTAATGCTGGACACAGTTGTATTCACAAAAAGGGATCAGTGAGGGGGACTAGGCCTTACCTCAAACAATACAACTTAGTGATTTCATCACCCCAAAACAGAGAACAGAAGGAGATATATACAAGGGGCGTTCACCTTCCGGGAAGCTAAGGTTACATCTTTAACTAACAAAAAAATTAGCTTTGTCGTATTTGGTTCTGATACTTTGGATTTGCCATTTATCCAAAAGGAAGTAGCCTTTAGTACATCCAGATAGTTGTTGATATGAGTTGATAGTCATGTTGTTACCCGAGGTAGAAGCCAATTTCGTAAGACGATCTGCGACTTGATTACCTTCTCTGTAGCAATGTTTTACCTTTACGTTGGCATGTTGTATAATCTGCGGCATTCTATCAATCGCTTTTTTGATTTTCAGAATGTTGGTGTCCCTATTTATCAGCATGTTTGCAATCACCATAGAGTCGAGTTCAAGAATAAAATTAGTGTTGCCTTGTAGCTTACACCATTCCATTCCAAACTCAGTAGCAAGAGCTTCCGCAGTATAGTTGTTATCACACTGAACTGCCATCGAGAAAGCCATAATAAGGTCGATGTTGCTATTTCTTACGATGCCTCCTATACCAGCTTTGTTGTTTTCTCTGATGTAGCTACCATCGGTATTAACTTTGATACTTCCCTGATTTGGTGTTGACCACAGCACTTGACTCCAGCTTTGCATTGGTTTCAGCTTTTCGATTCTTTGACAGAGAGATGGCCAAGGATGGTGGTTGTCCCAGCTTTGTATGAGTTTCGAAATGGCTCCTTTGATATTCCAGATTACTTGATGCACCATCATGTTGAGTTGGAAATTCTTATGATTACAATATTTGCACGATGCCCATTGTTTCCATAGCTCTCAGCATATTGTTAATGAAGCTATTTGTAAGATTAAGTTATGGACCCTGTTCTTGGAGCTTGTTTCCCACCACCGGCTCTTTTTGATGCTTTATTCCCAGTGGATTGCCAATTGTGTTCCATGTGATTTTTTCTACATCGTTTCCATTGAACACATGTTCCAAAGCTTCAACCTGCGGCAAAGAACAACAAGAACATCTAGAAACAATGTTAGTGCCAAATTTACCAATAATATCATCAAAACGTAGTTACCTTTTAAATAACCTCCAGGATAGAAAGGAGATTTTAAAAGGTATAGACTTGTGCCAAATCTTACTAATGGAAGTTATTCTTCTGTTTTTTCATTCTCACTAAATGCCAAGCCGATTTATTATTGAAATGGACATTTTCAGCTATATTCCATATAGGGAAATCATTGAGATTTCTATTACCAATATCTACCTTAGTAACAATATCCAACAGGTGAGGAGGGATAGTGTTTGCCAATTTGTTGGTGTCCCAGGCTCCTTCATGGATGAAATTGTTAACGAGCAGCTTGGGAGATTTACCAGGGCTCTGAACTACCTTGGCCAATGCACTTTTGCCCGTCCAGTTATCCCACCAGAAACTAGATTTGCTAGCTTGAATTTTTCAAATCATATTTGGCTCTGTTTTGACCTTTGCCTTCATCAAATATCTCCAAATGTGAGAGTTAGAGGGGGTAGGAACTTTGGTAACCAAGTGAACTCTTTTTCAATATTTAGCTTTAAGGAAAGTGGCCAAAAGAGATGATTGATTTATCAATCTCCACCATCTTTTCAGGGAGAGAGTCTCTGTGATATCTTCCATTCTCCTGACCCCCACACCACCCTCATCCTTAGGTAGGCATAGATTATTCCAGGCAGACCAGTGATAGTTGTTTTTTCCTTCAGAAGACCCCCAGAAAAAATTGTTGAAATGTTTTTCCATAAGCTTGATGATGCCTTTGGGTAGGTTCATAGCAGATAATATGTGAGTAGGTAGGGATTGAAGGACATATTTGATTAAGGTTATCTTCCCCCCATAGGAAAGCATCTTCCCCTGCCAACCATTGAGTATTTTCATAATTTTGGCTAGCATGCCATCACATATGCTAATTTTCTTCCTGCCATTGTATATTGGACATCTGAGATAGTTGAAAAGAAAGGTCTTGCCCATATATCCAGAATCTCTTCTGATTCTATTAATTCTACTAGCAGAGGTGCTCGGAGCAGTAACAAATAAACTCTTGTCATTGTTCACTTTTTGGCCTGATACTTTTTCATACCTTCTTATCCGATTCTTAATGAGTTTGATCGAATTCTTGTCACCTCTAGTGAATATCATTGTGTCATCGATATAAGAAAGGTGTGTAATGATAGGACCTCTATGGTCCATAGAAAATAGGGTGAAGTTGTTATGGGTAGCAAGACTGTTTAAGGACCTGGAAAGTACCTCAGCACCAATAATGAACAAGGAAGGAGATAGTGGGTCACCTTGTTTGAGACCTTGCGATGATGTGAAGAAGACTTTTCTAGAACCATTAATAATGATAGAATACCACACATCGCAAACCAATCCCCAAATGATATCAATCCAAGCTTCTGATAAACCAAATTTTCTCATGACGGCCATTAGAAAATTTCAATACATTCTATTGTAGGCTTTAGCCATATCCAGCTTGATAACCACATTAACCCCGTTGCTGTTCTGCTTTATATTGTGAACAATTTTTTGTGCTAATTGCACATTATCAGTAATCATCCTGCCCCTGATGAAACCACTTCGATTATTTGATAGTAGTTTTTCCAGCATAGGGTTCAGCCTTCTAGATAGAATCTTAGAAATAATTTTGCTGGTGAAGTTGCTCAAACTAATTGGCCTGAACTCAGAGAAGTTGGTTGGGGAATCAACTTTGGGAATGAGAATCAGACATGTATGAGTATAGAATTTGGTCATGCCTTTGCCATTGAAAAACTTCTGCACAAAGTCTATAATATCATACTTGATGATATTCCAGCACTTTTGATAGAAAGTACCATTAAATCCATTTGGTCCAGCTGCACTTGAAGCATTCATACTAAACACGGTGTTTCTAATTTCTTCCTCATCTGGAATAGCATTGAGCAGGTCATTATCTTCCTCAGTGATACAACTTGGAATACAGTTGAGGATATCATGATCACGTAATTGATGCTGAAGGTTAAACATGTGCTTGAAGTGATGCACAACCACCTTAGAGATATTTTCATCACCTTGGACCCATGAGCCATTTTGATCCTTGATTGTGTGAATATGGAGCCTACATCTTCTGTTTCTAATTAAGCTATGGAATTAATTGGTGTTACTATCCCCTTATTCAAACCATTTTTGCTGAGCTTTCTGTCTAAGGATAGCATCTTGCATACCTAGCCACTTGATATATTCTGCCTGTCCTTTATTTAGCTCTTATCTTGATTGATCAGTGTTGTTAAGGGCTTCAATCTCTTCCAGGTTTACCATTTTTGCTTCCCAGATGTTGACTTGTTCAAAATCATTCCCAATCACCTCTTTAGACCATCGAGTGAGTTCCTTACTAAGGAGTTTCAATTTTTGTTGTAGACTTCACATGGGATTTCCAAGAACTTGTGTGCTCCAAACCTCTTCTACCATGTTCATGACATTTGATGAGTAGTGGCCTATGATCTGAGCCAGTTCTAGTAAGGTGTTTGAACATGTTAATCTGGAATAATTGGGTCCATAGGTTGTTAACAAAGACTCTGTCGAGTCTCTTCCAAATCCTTTTCCTAGCTTTCCAGTTGTTGCACCAGGTGAATTTAGGGCCTACAAACCCCAAATCCACCACCTCGAAAGTGTCCATATAGCTAATGAAATCAAACTTATGTGCATTCTATGAGGATTGCCCCCTTCTTTTTCATCTGGATCCAATATGACATTGAAGTCACCCCCAATGCACCAAGGACCTTTTATATGTATGTGAATATCTTCCAAACTGCTCCAAAGCTCTCTCTTTTCATTGGCAGTACATTTAGCATATACCATTGTAAGGTATAAATCACAGTTTGCAGGGTTGTAGTGCATCTTGATGGTAAGGTGTTGCTCCTTATTTCCAATCACTATGGTTTGGTAGTTGCCTGACCAAAGAAACCAAATCTGACTATTCGTGTTGGGCACAAAGTGTTGAAAGCCCAAGATTTTCATGTACTTATCAATCTTGTTGATGCTAACAAAAGGTTCAAAATAGCTATACAAACTCCACTTTATATAATGAGTTTTTAAGTCTGGGAATGGCTTTTTTTTTATTTCACACCTCTAATATTCCAAAAGATGGAATTAATCATGAAGTCGGGAGAAAATTAGTTTGTATTCCCTTCCATATTGGAAGAGTTCTGCTTATCTTTTGTCTTCTTTCCCATATTTTTGTTTCTGTTCTTACTCTTTTTTACCAGAGAGAATCCCTCATTGTCTTCTTGATTGCTTTAGGAACTTTGTATATGATCTTCAGAAATACTCACTGTAACCTTATTTGGAGAATTAACCTCTATTTGTTGATCAACTTCCTTCATAGATTGAATTCTATTTGTCGATGTTTGTGGAGATTCTAGTTCAAGTTGAACCACCATATTAATCTCTGACATTGCTTTGATCTCTGAAGGTATGCTGACTGATCCCTCATTTGTTGCGAGGTATTTATTTAGGTCGTATTGAGCTTGTTGAATGTTGGTATGCTAACTGATCCCTCCTTTTTCATGAGCCATATTTCCTTGAATGTTGGTAGATTCTTGCACCATCTGTTCTGACCCCTCATAGTTCATGTTTGTTGGATTGGAGTTACAACACTCTTTGGAGTCGTTGATAGAGTCGTTGCCCCTGTTATCCTCCTTGTTTTCTATTTCATGGTTCACACAAACATTACGATCTTCAGCCTTCTTTCCTTGGTCTTGTTGTTTTCGAATGGCTTGTTCATCCTTGCTTTTCTTAATCCTTTTGCTGCCACTGATTTGGCACCACATAGGCTTAAATGACACCTTGGATTTCTTTTGGGGAAGCCTCTTTTTTGTGCTGATTTTCTTCTTTTTCTTAGAGGTTCTGGTATTAATATCATTGAATTTTTCTATCTTATCTTTGTGTTGGATGGCCATATTGCTTTGAAGATTTTCATTATGCTGAAATTTTTCCTTCTCATCAGTTTTCAGATAGCCTCCTTGGTTTGAGGCAGATTTGGCTTTTGCTCTGTTCCTTTGAAGCTGCTACCTTCCATAGTTCCCTGAGCCTTTCCATTCTCATTGAGTGAGGTAAATTATTTTTCAATAGCTTCTTTATTTCTCTTGATCTCAACCTATTTCTCCTACGTAGCTTTCTTTCTTTCAATGGCCCGGCAATTTGGAAAATTGTGTCCCAGTTTTTTGTAGTATTTACAGTACTTAGGAATTCCTTAATACTCGAGTTTTTGTACAAATCCTTTTTGAGGAGCGTTGTCATATAACTGTCCCACATACACTGAATCTAGTTGTGGTTTTAACAAGTCTATTTCAACTCTAACCTTAGCCACACTTGGCCTTTTTTTGCCTCTAGTTGCTAAATCCATTTCGAGCGGAGTACCTACAACACTAACCACTTGTTTGACATACTGACATGTATGCATATGAAACGGAAGGCTAGGAAGGAGTACCCATACAGGTGCAATTGGGAGGTCCTCTTCCGATTTGAAATCTGGTGACCACGTCTGAAGTGACATCTGTTGTCCCTTAATATCTATAACTCGTTTGAACCAAACCATAGAGAAATCTTCATCATTAGTGAAATCTAGGAAAACATTGAAGTTGTCGTACACTCCAATTTTGGTCGATCATTTTAGAGAAATCAATTGCTTAAATTTAGACCTAATTCAATCTATTTGGGCCGGAGGTTTAAGAAATCTGCCAACCAAGGTGAATTTGCATTCGGAAGCCATGATTCCATAGTAATCTAATGCTTTGAACATGATTTCCTATATACCATTGTGTGTGGTATGTGTTACAAATACTGAATCTCGATCATGGCGATCAGGGCACGCAACTGAATTTGAGAAATTTGTGATTGTGGTTGCATAAGATGATTTTCCTTCAATTGCTTCATTGGTTTTCTTCGCATATTTGGTAGAAGTGTTTTGCCCATCCAGACGCGACAGAATGCGCCGTCCTGCAGGTCCATGGGGAGGAGCGTGTGGTTTACTTGCGTGAGAAAGTTACAGTTGGGGAGGAGGCAAATATTATAGGACATATGGTTTCACAACCCTAGCTAGTTATTTGAAGCAATTTGGTGCACCAAAATTTTTCTAGTCGTGAAATCGGCAATAAAATTTGGACCACATTGGGTCGAAGCTCGTCAGTAAGCACATCGTTGGAAAAGAAAAAAAATCTATCATCACTCCATTTGCCTTTCTACTTTAGCATATCTTTTGGATATCATAACTTAGACATGTAAAAGGTTATAACTTACTTTAGTTTTAGGTTATTAATACACATTTGTCATAAAAATTATTCGAGCTTAATTTTTGAATCACTTGATACTGTACATTCTTTTAGCTTCCCCATCAGTATAGAAAATTTAATATGTTTGTTCAAGAGAACGAAATATAATTCTCCCAAAATTTCAATGCGTAGCACATGATCAAATCAAGTTCTTGATGAAATCAAATTAAATAAATGCATATCACATATATTTCTCCTGCTACTTTCAATTAACACTCATAAAGCTTTCCTCCATTAATTAATTATGTTTCAACGTATTTTTCTAGTATCATGTATAAAAAATCCCTTATTCTAGTTCAATTTTTAAAATCATTGTATTGATTAATATGATTCTCTCTTTCCATCCAATCTTTTTAAGCCTTAAACTATGTTTATAGTTTATCAGAAATCAGCCATGTTAGGTTTTAGTTTTAATAATGAAAAATAATATAACTTCTTTTGGTGTAGAGACTCAAGGAAATCAACCAAGATCGAAGTGCACAAGGGGACTGGACTAGGATTCACATTGAATTTGAACTAGTATAAAAACTCCGGTGTCTTTAATTCCTGCACTTTACTTCTGCATCTTAAATTCTGCATTTCTTATCTCTTTATTACATCTAGTCGACTATAGAAAACTAGTCAACTTATAACAATTACTTTTAAAAATAAGTAATTCCCCCCCCCCCCCCCGTTGTACTTTCAATTGGTATCAGAGCAAGGCTCACATTTTTCTTTTGCTTAACAACTTGTGATAAAAGGTCATGGATAATCAAGTTATTGTCAGAGCACTCTTTCGAGAAGGAACATCGCAAGTGAGGCCACCATACTTCAATGGACAACATTTCTCTCACTGGAAAATGCGTATGGAAATATATGCAAAGTCTTATGATGTTAAGGTTTGGAGGGTTATCAAAAAGGGGAACTATCCACCGCCGGCTGCTGCTCAACTACCTACTGATCCTGAAGATGTAGATGAATATACTGATGAACAAATGGCAGTTGTGAAAGTTAACGATAAAGTAAGAAATCTGCTTTATAATGCAAATAGTGGTGAGAAATATGAGAAAATCTCCAATTTTGATACAGCCAAAGAGATGTGGGATAAACTTGAAGTCACTTATGAAAGAACCAGTAAAGTGAAAGAAACACATATCTACATGTCGGTCCATGACTACGGACTCTTCCGGATGAAAAAAGGAGAATCTATTTAAGAGATGTTTTCCAGATTTAACAAAATCATCAGCGATCTAAAAGCTTTTGGCAAACCCTACTCAGGTGGTGATCAAGTTAGGAAAATTCTGAGAAGTCTACCCACTACTTGGAAAACAAAAGTGGTTACGCTTGAATCATAGGATTTGAACAAATTATCATATGATGAACTTCGAGGAGAACTTATAGCCTTCGAGAAAACTCATCTCAAGAAAACAAATCAAGAAGAAAAAAATAAAGAAGTTGCTTCCAAGGCTACAACTGAAAGAGCAGACAATGACATTGATGACGATCCTGAAGCTCTTCAAGAAGAAATTGTCATGGTATCAAGGAACATGGATGGTTTAATGAGGAGATACAGGAACACAAGAAGAGGTAGGATACCACTCGGGCGAACTAGACAATATAACGAACAAGACAAAAATTATGGAAAATGTTATAAATGTGGAAGATTTGGGCATGTTCAAGCTGAATATCCTGAGCTTAAAAGAAAGGTCTCTAGAGATTTTAACAAGAACAAATCATTTGGAAGCTGGAGTGATGGAGACAGTTCAGAACACGAAGAGATAGCAAATCTATGTTTCATGACAATTCTGGAAAATGACATGAATAAACTCTCAGGGTGCTGGACAGATGAGGACACCTCAGATGACAAATGCAAAGATGACAATGAGAACTGTTTCATGGCACGAGGTGAAACAAGCGAGGTAAGATCTTATAACTGTGAAAGATGTAATGAATTGCAGGATATTCTTGACCTTACTTTAAAAGAGTCTTAAAAAATGATGAATGAACTAAAGAGACTCAACAAAGAAGTAAAAGACTAGAAACTCAAGCTTGAAGTATACGAAATTGAAAAAGAAGTACTTCAAGATGAATTTGAGGAAATGCAAATGCAACTCAATGGCATGCGCAAATCCACCAATCATAGTTCTGTAAAGTCGAACCAGGCGACTTACAAGTCAACTGGAGAAGGACCAGCCATAATAGAGTCCACTAGTGCTAACACTAATGGAAGATCCAAAAATGGATCAGGTCCTACGTGTCACTACTGTAACAAAAGAGGATATAAATATGCTTTTTGTCGATTTTGTAAGTCAAATGTCTCAGGATGGATTTGGAAACTCAAAAACAATCTTGAGTCCAGTAACACTAACCAACAAGGACCCAAGAAATCTTGGGTACCTAAAAACAAGTGATAATTATGTTTTGCAGGAACACCACAGAAGGATTCTTAAAGGAAAATGGTACTAGGATAGTGCGTGTTCCAGTCACATGGCAGGTGACAAATACCTATTTAAAGAAGTTAAAAAAATAGACGTAGGAAATGTCAAATTTGGTGATGACTCAAAAGGAAAGTTAGTCAGTACCGGAACAGTTCCTTTCAATAATAATTGTGATATCACTGAGGTTTATCTTGTTGACGGACTTAACTACAATCTTCTGAGTATAAGTCAGCTATGTGACTCAGGATACGAAGTAAAGTTCAAGAAAACAGGCTGTGTTATTGAAGATGAGACAGGTAAAATAATCCTCCCAGGTAAAAGATATGGAAATGTCTATATTCTTGATGGTTTTGAAAATATAGATGGTCATAT
Organism: Nicotiana paniculata; assembly: GCA_005239505.1. Taxonomy (NCBI): domain Eukaryota; kingdom Viridiplantae; phylum Streptophyta; class Magnoliopsida; order Solanales; family Solanaceae; genus Nicotiana; species Nicotiana paniculata. Next base: position 20,608 of record ML306631.1, read on the forward strand.
TTGTTTAACATCCAGATGTGATGATCCATGGTTATGGCATAAGAAACTTCGTCATGCGAGCATGCATCTGATAGAGAAACTTTCTAAGCATGATTTAGTTATTGGTTTACCTAAACTCAATTTCTCTAGAAATCATGTATGTGATGCATGTCAGATTGGTAAATAAACTAGAAACTCTTTCAAAAACAAAGATATTGTATCTACTTCAAAGCCTTTGCAATTGCTTCATATGGACTTATTTGGACCTACTAGAACTACTAGCATAGGAGGAAAATAATATGCATTTGTTATTGTTGATGATTACTCACGTTTTACTTGGGTGATTTTTCTATCTCACAAAGATGGAACTTTGAAAAATTTCGAGATCTTCTGTAAAAAGGTCGAAAGAGAAAAGGGGTCACTTATTACAACAATTCAAAGTAATCATGGAGGAGAATATGAAAGTAGAGCATTTGAAGATTTATGCAATGATCAAAGATATACCAACGATTTCTCTGCTCCAAGGTCACCCCAACATAATAGAGTTGTTGAACGAAAAAATAGGACTTTACAAGATATAACAAGAACTATGGTACTATAATATTCATTGCCAAATCATTTCTGGGCAGAAGGAGTAAGTGCAGCTTGTCACATTCTCAACCGATGTCTCATAAGACCCATCCTGAAGAAGACTCCTTATGAATTGTGGAAAGGTAAACGACCCATATTAAGTTACTTTCATCCGTTTGGAAGAAAGTGTTTCATTCACAATAATAGTAACGACAATCTTGGAAAATTTTATCCAAGAAGTGACGAAGGTATTTTTCTTGGTTATTAATTAAATAGTATATCCTTTAGAGTCTATAATAAACGAACATTGTGTGTAGAAGAATCAGTACATGTGATCTTTGATGAAAATAACACTTCGTCCGAGAAAGGAATTATTGCAGGTGATGAAGATCAATTTCAAGAAATTCAGGAGACAAGCAAATCTCAAGACTCAACTAATACACATGATGGTGTAATGGATTCAACTAATGAGATCAACAACAATCAATCAGAGTCTCCGAAAGAGTCAACTACTCATACAATTCGTCCAAATGAATGGAGAAGTGAATGAGAATATCCTCAAAAGTTCATCATAGGAGACTCAAGCGAAGGGATGAAAACCAGGGGAACTCTCAAGAAGAAAGCAAACATAGCACTGATTTCCCAGATTGAGCCAAAGAAAATAGAGGAAGCTCTGAAAGACTCAAGCTGGTTACAAGAAATGCAGGAAGAGCTAGATCAATTTGACAAAAATCAAGTGTGAAAATTGATGCCTAAGCCTGAAAATGCTCCCGTAATTGGAACAAAATGGGTGTTCAGAAATAAGCTAAATGAGGATGAAAAGGTTGTGATAAGCCTGATTAGTTGCTCAAGGATACTCACAACAGGAAGGACTCGACTATGAAGAAACCTTTGCTCCAGTAGCTCTACTGGAATCAATACGAATTCTTCTTGCATATTCATCTTTTAAAAGATTTAGGCTCTTCCAGATGGATGTTAAATGTTCCTTTCTGAATGGTTTCATTGAAGAAGAGGTATATGTAAAACAAACCCCTAGATTTGAAGACTCAAAAGTTTCCCTACCATGTGTATAAACTAACCAAAGCATTGTATGAACTCAAACAAGCTCAACGAGCATGGTACGAAAGACTTAGCTTACACTACCCTTTTTATTAAAAGATCATCAGAAGGTAATCTAATTATTCAAGTTTACGTTGATGATATTATTTTTGGTAGTGTTAATCCTCTTATGTGGAAGGAATTTTTCAAATCTTATGCAAAGTGAGTTTGATGGGAGCGCTAACATTCTTTCTTTGACTTCAAATTCAACAATCTGAAGAAGGAACATTCATATGTCAGAAAAATTATACAAAGGAGTTGATTCAAAAGTTTGGTATGAGTAATGCTAAAGCTATTGGCACATCAATGAGTCCTTCAACAAGTCTTGACAAAGATGAACAGGGAAATCCTGTTGATGAAACTAAGTATCGTGAAATGATTGGCTCACTTCTTTATCTAACGGCTAGTCGACCAGATATTATGTTAATTGTTCGTAAATGTGCCAGGTTTCTCCTAAAGAATCACATCTGACTACAGTAAAGAGAATTATTCGATATCTCATTGGAACTATCTCTCACGGATTATGGTATCCATGTTCTAACAAGTTTAAACTAGAAGGGTTTTCAGATTCTGATCTTGCAGGTGATAAGGAAGACAGAAAAAGCACTAGTGAAACATGTCAATTACTTGGAAAAGCACTGATATCTTGGAACAGTAAAAAGCAAGGATCAATTGCACTATCCACAATTGAGGGTGAGTATATCGACATTGGACAATGTTGTGCACAATTACTATGTCTCATCAATTTGGTGACTATGAACTATTCTTTAAACCCATTCTAATTTTCTGTGATAACTCTAGTGCTATATGTCTCTCAAAAAATCTTGTGCATCATTCTAGGGCAAAGCATATAGACATCAAGCATCATTTCATTAGAGATCATGTTATTAAAGGAAATATAGAATTATCTTTTGTTGAAACTACTGATCAATTAACGGATATTTTCACTAAGCCTTTACTAGAGGACAAATTTTGATTTTTAAGAGAATTACTTGGTATTGTTTTCATTGATCATTAATATTAGGACCTATGTGATATATTTATATTTTATATGCCTAATTTTTAAACTTTGTCTTTTTTAATCATTAATTGCGCCTCCGGATTCCCTTTTTTCTCTCTTTTCACATCAACTGTAGAGTTCAAAGAAAGAAAACCAATCGTCACGCCTGTTCAACTGACACCCTTTCCTTTCTTGTACCCAACCGTTAGAAAAGCCTTTTTTAATCCATGAAACCCTCTTTCAATCTCCATAGTTCACATCGCCTAGAAAACCTCTCAGAAACTTTCTTCAACCAAAGTTCTTCCATGGCTAAACACTCAAAAAATTCCTCAGACTCCACCAGGAAAAGTACTCGCTCTAGGGAAAAACCCCCTTCTCAGCCTCCAGAACAAGTAGACCTAGGGTCCGACCATTCAGAAGGTTTTGCCTCCTCTCAGGCTGAACTCTCAAATCATTCTCATACTTTAGGAGAAAAAGCCCTAGGAAAAAGACCTTTGGAAGAACCTCCTGAATCCTTTACTCCAAAGAAAACGAAAATAGATCTCTCCAGCTCTTTAGAGTCTGACCTAAATTTATGAGATTCTCCAAACAGAGATTTTTTCATTTCTCTGAAAGACAAGCCAATCGCTCATGGAAGGGTAGTCGACCTTGATGACATGGAATCCCTAAACTGTAAGGTAAAAGATCTATTTGTTTATCAAGGTTGGTCAAAATTATTATATGTTCCCCATCCTAAAGTATATGAACCCCTAGTGAGAATGTTTTATGCAAATCTTCGTTCTAGTAAGTCTGACAAGTTGGAATCCTTATTGTTAGAAAAGTGCATTCTTCTTGATTGTGCCATGTTTGACTCAATTTTCCAGTGTAAGTGTTCTGGTTTTCCCATGCTTCTCAAAAATTCCTGGCCTGATGATTTTGAAATCACCTTTGATCAAGAAAAGCGTTATATTGCTGAGTGTTCATCTGAATCCCTCCCAAACCAGTTAGGTCCAAATGATGTTATCTTTGAAACTCGTGTTCTAGCCCACATTGTTGCAACTACTGTGTTTCCTTGTACTGGCTCTTTCTCTACCTTCTCTCAAAGAGATACCTTTCTTGTTTATTGCCTTGTGACAAAACTCAAGATCAAGCTGTCCTCCTGGGTCATAAATTTTATGATTAAAAGTGCTGATGATCCCACCAGTCTGCCCTATGGAATATACATCACTCACATCCTGGAAGATCATAATATTTCTATCTCTGAATATCCCTTCATCTCTGTTTCAAAATCTTATAATTCTAGGCTATTTTCTAGTATGGGATATGTGTGTGTGAAGCGCTCCTGGGTTAAGAAAAAGGAAGGTGAGGTCAAGCATGTTCAATCTGATCCAAAAACCAAATCCTCTGTTTCCCATCACAGTCCTAGTAATCCTGACCTTGCTAAGAAACTGTCTGCCATTGACAACCAACCGTCCACCATCAAAGATCTTCTTGCTGCTACTCAGTCCACTGTTGGGGACATTCATGCAATCTCTAAAGAGACAGGGTCTGATGTTTCAAAGATAAGAGTTGCAGTTCTCAGAGTTAGGGAAAATGCAGTCAAGGCATTCAAGGACGTACACAACAGGCTTGATGGAGTGATTGTCTCAGCGAATGCTAGCTTTGATCAACTGAAAGAGGCGATGTGCAACACTCTTACTTATTTCTTGTGTCGTTAATGTGGAAGATTTAGACAATATTTTTTGTTGTGCTGTTTTGGACTGGATAACCAATCGTTGGATGATTATTTTTTTCTTTCTTTTGTTTTGCTATAACTCTGCATGCATATCATGCTTCTTATGCTACAAATCCTGCTTTAGTATCTAGTATATTGTTGTTTTATCCCCTCTTTGCTGATGTCAAAAAGGGGGAGAAGAATATACATATATTCATACAGGAACAACCATTGCAGGGGGAGTCGACTATAGATACTATAGGAGAAGTCGAATAAAAGAAGTAGTCCCAATGGCACCTCTTCAGGGGGAGTCATAGATCCTACAGAAGAAGCCGACTAAAAGAAGTAGTCCCAACAGAACCTATTGAGGGGGAGTAAAATACAGGGAAGTTAACTGATGTTTACATATATTATTCTCTTGTCATCGTAAAAAAAGGGGAGACTGTTAGATTTTAGTTTTAATGATGAAAAATAATATAATTGCTTTTGGTGTAGGGACTCAAGGAAATCAACCAAGATCGAAGTGCACAAAGAGAAATAATCAAAGCTGAAGGAAGAAATCAATCAATGATTGAAGCAACTGAAGATCCAGCAAGAAAATCAATCCGAGATTGACTGAAGCGGAAAATCAGTATTGAAGATCCGGAAAGATAATCAATCAAGTAGCTATTACTGGAAGGACCCAGAATTAAGGAGAAAATATGGCGCTATCAAGACCTATAGATGGAAAGCTATCGAAGTCCACTCATCAAGGAAGAGCAACGACAGTTAACCTTATTCTTGGAAAGAATCAATTTATTTCCAAAGATCAAATCTCTTGGGTTGGCAAATCTCTTTAGTAACGACGTCCTACAAAGTATTTATATGCATCCTTAAGCCTTAGAGAGATATACTTTGATCAAACAAAATATCCTCTTTTTGTTCTACTGTAAACAAATATTGTAGCTCTACTAGATCCGATGTGTAACAAGTTAGAGAAGAAAGAGAGAAAAATACTAGTGAGGCATTGTATCAAGAAAAGACGAGTGACAAGGAAACTGAGCTATTGGTGTAAACCACACCATTCACTTTTTACTCAAGAACCTCATTCACGGAAAGAGAACTCCCTTGCAACCCAAGGGGACTGGACTAGGATTTACATTGAATCCGAACCAGTATAAAAACTCTGGTGTCTTTAATTCCTGCACTTTACTTCTGCGTCTTAAATTGTGCACTTCTTATCTCGTTATTACATCTAATGGATTAATTGAAAAACTAGTCAACTTATAATAATTAATTTTAAAAATAAGCACCTCACCCCCTCTTATACTTTCAAGTCACAACACGCATGTAAAGCTAATATATTAATGTATAAATTTGTCTCCGTTTACCCTTTAGGGAGGAGCTTCCTAACTATAATTGCCTTCCGATTCTTTCGTTTCCTAATAAGTATTTTCATTAGTTCCCAAGTTAAATAGCTATTACTCTATGTAGCACCCTAGAAAAATCAGAACAGAAGAACTAACTTTTGTTTTCCTTCTCCTTTTCCTTTTTTCTTTTTTCAGGGTGAAAAAACTTCTTCTTAGAAATTAGGCTTAAGCTCATTTACACGTTAGCGTTTGACGCTAGCACAAGATCTTTTGTCGAGAAATCAAGGTTTCATGTTCTTAAAATGTGTCCAAGCTAGCTAGCTTCAAACATGAGCGGAAGGGGTTCACTTGAACCCTTTTTGCTGGAAAATTACACTATATATATAAGACAAAATTCGATTTGCACCTCTATATTTTATATTTTGAATTTCTTTGATACAATCCAAAAGAATAGCTCAGTGGTCAAGGGGGTTCAAAACCTTTATAAGGTCATTCGTGCAATTCCCATTGGCCATAGTTTCTTATAATTTTTTAACTTTTTCTTTTTTGTAACCCGCTTAGCAAAAATTCTATATCCGCCACTCAATTCAAATATACCTAAAATTCAAAATCTTCCTAAATTGGCTCATCTTATCATATATCTGGGTCACAAACCTCGCCGCAACACCACTTGTCCACATGACAAACAGACAAAGTCAACATAAGGTCCCAAGAGAGGTTAGTCCAGATAATTAGAGACGAATTTAGAATCTAGCGTTATTGAATTTAGAGTGATTTTTGTTATATGCATACATCTTAAATACAATGGTATATTTACACTTAGTTCGAGCCAAAAATAATGACTCCATTTATGTGAGCCAAAAACTCACCGAACTCATCTTAGATCTGCCAAATCTACACTGAGACGATCCAAATTCCTTGATAATTTGGACACATCCTTTATTTTTTACTCAAACTATTCACACAGTTTAAAATGTACATGCATATTTTGCTAAATTCATATATAGTGTAGGCCATGGCTATGGACTTGTGGTTTTAATTTCCTGATGAGAATGAAACAAACTGAAAGGATAAATTCTCACATGAATAATCTGATTTCGTGATAGAATTGGCCTGGGTTCTCTCGGTCGTTTGTGATAAATCGCAGCCTCAGATTAGTATATAAATGGTACACATTATCAGCAATTTATCGGGATTGGAAAATTGGACACTCCTTTTCTTGAAAAGTTTGGGACAAGCCACGAAACCAACATGAAGTTGGTTTTTTGTGTAGGACTCGGTAGGATTCAAGTGAATGATCACACAGCCATGTATGTTAGTTTTCGGGTATAAATTTAAAGGCGCATCTAGAATTTAAATTTTATAGGTTTAGATTCATAATTTTAGCACATATTTTATTGGTTTAGGTTCTATCTAATTTAATGGGTTCAAAATTTATTATCTATACATATTTAAGAATTTTTGGACAAAAATATAAAGTACGAGCAAAAGCTACACTGGATAAGCTCCTGTGTAAGTTGCCACCCAGGTTGGGTTTTTGATTACTTGTTCTAGGAAAGTAGTCATGTGTTTACACCGAACTAAATAAAGTAAAAATATTGGTGAGATATGCAAGAGATCCATATATTGCATAAATTGATTTAATATATCAACATTGGTGGCAAATAATTCGTTTTCCTTGTTTTGGATGCTGATTATTGTTACGACTTACCTGATAACATTTTCTTCGTTCTTCTTCTTCCGATTTCAGTGTGTACCAAAAACCTGCACATGTTCCTGGATATTATATATTTGCACAATTGGACATGGACAATCTGAATTTTGTTTTCCAGAACTTCCAACAACAAAGTTATTTAGTTGCGCTCCTTAATTTATTGGAACAAATTCATAAAATCTTTGTATCCGGTAGAAATCGGATCACCCGATTTTACTATTTGATCGAGACTGAGACATTGCATAGAAGAACTGAGGATTGAGTTCGAGATCGAAGTCTCTTTCTAGATCGAATTGGTATCAATCGAAGCCAAGGGAGATAGATTCTGAGTAACATCGGGGATAGCTTAGTAACGGCAAAGCGAGATATCCGTGATTGGTCGAGGATCATGGCGTGAATCTCGGAACAAATTAAATCAGAAGTGGTTAATTAGCTGATTATACGATTTACTTCTGTAGTTAGAGTTATACCATAAGTAGAATTCCTCTACTATATAAAGAGGAGTTCTAATCATTTGTAGGCATCATTATTCACTGAGAAAAGAGCAATACAACTTTTTCTTTCTTACTTGTGTTATTATTCATCGGTTTATTCCATCTTTACTGTCTTTCCACTTATTAGTTCGAGGGTATCTTGACTCGAGGCTGAAGCCCTATCTAAACACTGGTTCGATTTATCCATAGTATAATTCTGTCGTTTATTTTTATATTTATCAATTGGTATTGAGCGAAATCACATATCCTTAAAACCACAATATAAGTTTAACTATTATCCAAATTTTAGGGTAAACAGTTTGGCATCCACCGTGGGGCTAAGGATAATAGTGATTGTTTCAATACTGATTTCGATAACACACACTACTTTATGCTTGTTCTTGTCAGCATTTTTGTTTTATGGATAAAATATGTCAAACTCACAAACAGCACTCACGCATGGTGATAATGGCCTCAGATTTTACGGGGAAAACAACAATGGAGTCGCTCCAGGGGTCGAGGTGCCACAGGCTGATCTCGAGGGAGCACCGATTGCCAATCCGGTCGACGTCGGATCGCATATCGCCTTAAATGCAAATTTGGGCGCAGATCCTGAAGGGAGCATATGCAGAGAAGACCAATCTGGTGGTCGAGGTACATAGGGCAGAGGAGATGGAGGAGTCAGCCTCCAAATGATATTCGATATGTTACAGGCTCAACAGGCCGCTATTGGCAACTACAAAATCAACATCGAGCGCCGAGTGGGATCAAACCGGAAGTCGCCCACCAAACCGAGCCAATGCAAGAAAGATCGAATGTCAGTGGATCGGGGACTGACCCCGCAGTAATGAATATGCTCGAGGAGCTCACCAAATGAATTAAATCGGGAGAAAGGAAAATTGAGGCAAATGATAAGAAATTAGAAACGTACAACTCCCGGTTGATCAAATACCGGGGGCACCGCCAATTTTGAAAGGAATGGATTCGAAGAAGTTTGTACAGAAGTCTTTTCCTCCAAGTGCGGCTCCGAAGCCCACTCCAAAGAAATTTCATATGCCGAAAATCCCTAAGTACAATGGGACCACCAATGCCAAGTATCACGTCACCTCCTATACATGCGCCATCAAAGGAAACGATTTGGAGGATGATGAGATCGAATCTGTTCTACTGAAAAAGTTTGGAGAAACTCTATCAAAGGGAGAAATGATTTGGAACCATAATTTACCGCCAAATTCCATCGACTCATTCGCCATGCTTGCAGATTATTTCGTAAAGGCACATGTCGGGGCAATAAAGGTTGCGACGAGTAAATCAGAACTTTTCAAAATAAAACAGAAGGATAACGAAATGCTTAGGGAATTCATGTCTCGATTCCAAATGGAACGCATGGTGTTACCGCCAGTCACAGTGGGTTGTTCAAGCCTTTACTCGGGGGTTGAATGAACGAAGTTCGATAGCGTCACGTCAACTGAAGCAGAATTTGATTGAATACCTGGCAGTAACCTGGGCCGATATGCATAATCAGTACTAGTCAAAGATCAGAGTCGAGGATGATCAACTGGGAACTCCTTTCGGTTCTGTATATCCGAATAGGCCCGTAGGCAGAAACCAGAGAGACATCGATTGAGAACCTTGGTCGAACAAAGACCGATATCAGTCGTACAATGCAGATCGCAGAAACGGCAGCCCCGAACGCTATTCCATCTGAAATAATCGAAGGGTCGATCGATAACAGAGTTCTCGGGGACTCGTGAGAAAAAGTGATTTTGATAAGCACTCCAATCCCACAGAGGAACCACGATTATCGGAGTTTTAACTTCAATATCGATGCGTTAGGTATTATGTCAGCAATTGGATGAATCAAAGATACTAGGTGGCACATACCCATATAAACTGATCTTTCCCAAAGATATCCCAATCTAATGTGCAAGTATCACGGCACGCATGGCCACAGAATCGAACATTGTAGACAACTGAGGGAGGATGTAGCCCGTGTATTCAACGAGGTCCATCTTCGAGAGTACTTAAGTGATCGAGCCAAAAATCATTTCAGGGAAAGAGACGCCAACAGGAAAAACGAACAGGAAGAGCCACAGCATGTGATCCATATGATCATCGGAGGGGTCGATATTCCACATGGGCCCGTGTTCAAATGCAGAAGTATCAATTACTAGGGAAAAACGGACCCGAGATTATGTTCCAGAAGGCACCATATCATTCAATGATGAGGAAGCAGAAGGATTCTCTAAATCCCACAATGACGCTCTGCTAATTTCTATCTTTATGAATAAAATTCAAGTTAAGCGTGTTTTAACCGATCTAGGTAGCTCGGAAAATATCATACGATCGAGGGTCGTAGAGAAGCTCAGCCTGCAAGATCAAATCGTATATGTAGCTCGAGTCATGAATGGTTTCAACATGGCCAGCGAAACGACTAAAGGTGAAATCATTCTACCGGTGAACGTAGCTGGAACAATACAACAAACCAAATTCCATGTAAACGAGGGCAACATGAGGTACAACGCCCTACTCGGCCCAGGATCCACAACATGAGGGCAGTCCCTTTGACTCTCCGCCAAATGTTAAAATTCCCAACGCCGAACGGGGTGAAAACGGTATATGGGGAGCAACATGCTACAAAAGAAATGTCTGTGGTCAATGAGGTGATACCGATATCGGCGCTTTCGTCAACAAATGGATCGGAGGTCAAAGGAAAATAGGAGTCCAAATAGCAACCACAGCCACCAACATCGACTCAATTGGAAAAGCAGGGAGTGGAAGAAGAGGACGAAGACTACTAGATCCCTCGATCCTTCATTATTCTTGAAGGTTCCGACGCCACCAAATCAACAGTCGAAGAGCTGGAACATGTTATATTGGTCGAGTACCTGCCCGAACAAAAAGTATACCTGGGTACGGGGTTAACCCCCGAAATCAGGAAGAAACTCATTAAATTTCTTAGTGATAATATGGATTTTTTGCTCGGTCCCACTTAGATATGATAGGGATATCACCGGATATCACAAAACATCAATTGATCCTGGACTCAAAGTTCAGGACAGTAAAACAAAAGAGACGGCCCCAGTCCGATGTAAAACATGCATTCATCAAGGAAGAGGTTACTAAGCTTCTCAAAATAGGATCCACTCGGGAAGTAAAATATCCCCAATAGTTAGCAAATGTAGTAGTAGTCCCTAAGAAAGGGAACAAACTTAGGATGTGCGTGGATTATAAGGATTTAAACAAAGCATGTTCCAAAGACTCTTTTCCTCTACCGAATATCGATCGCATTATCGATGCCACGGCCGGCCACGAGATCCTTGGTTTTCTCGACGCCTACTGCGGGTACAATCAAATTCAAATGAACCTGTAGGATCAGGTTTGTGTTACATATCGAGTTTCTCATACGTTAAAGTTTCATCTTCGGTTAATTGACATAGACCCGGGGATGAGATTTTCTTGAGATTATAAGTATTTATGCTATTTATATCAAGCAATAAGTAAGTGCGGGGAAAGAAAAAGGGTAATCGAATCAAAGAAAATGAGTTTCGTTGAAGGTTGTCGATTTGGGATAAAATACGGGCCGAGCGATAATACCTGATATTCATGGACTAGTACCATACAAGGTGCCATATGACCATGATAGTATGATATATAAAGTGTATTAAAATAAGTAGAATTTTAAGTAGTTTGAGATAATTCTTAATTATGTGGGTAATTGGTTAATTATCGAATAACGGGATATTACCTAATTAACTAATTGGTTATGGGATAAGATTAAAACCCCTCCCCACCCCCGCGTGGCAGAAAGCCACTACCCAAAACAAATGACTCATTAGTCATGTTGGGTTAGGTGGCAATCAATTAAAAGAAAAGCCTTGAAATTCAAAGAGGCTACATATCTTTTAACAAATTAAAAGATACATATCTTCAACATTTGAGAGAATAGAAAAGGCTCTACATGAGACCATCTGAAGCTAACGAAAAAGGCAACCTGAAGCCAACGTTGTAGGCAATATGAAGCTAAGGATCTTTAATAGTTAAACAGATATTTCGTAGTATTGTAAGCAACGTGAGATTTTGCAATTTTAAGGGAGTGCGGTATAAACCTTCTCAAGAATATCACACGGACTTTTTCCTACTCCAGGTATGTTAAGGCTAAGACCTTCCTTTATTTTGGCATGATCTCATAACTACATGTGTTTGATAACGAAGCATAAAGAGAAGTTCATACTCCTGAATTTGTATACACTATCCTAGTCGCATAAGTTACAATATTCTCGCTTATCGGGACTTTATATTCAATTGAGTATTGTCTTCTTCCAGTCAAGAGAGAAAGGGGTCTCTCTCTCTCTCTCTCTCTCTCTCTCTATATATATATATATATATATATATATATATATACACACACACACATATAGTATTACAGTATTTTCACCACCATCGAGCTATAATCGGTGGGCAGGCCCCTATTGGGAAACCTCTGATCAGATGGTAAGTTATATATCGAGCCTACTGTGGCCGAGCGCCTATGAGCGAGCCCATTTGGCCGAGGTACAGAGCCTAGTATGGCCGAGCGCCTATGAGCGAGCCTACTAAGACAGAGTAGATATATACATATACCGAGCCTTATAAAACCGGACAACTATTTTACTTACTATATTGAGAGAGTTGAGTCAGTATCAGCAGGTGAGCATATCTTCATATTAGCTTTGACTCCCAATTACTTTCAGCTATTATATTATCAGTTCAGTTTCAGCTTTCACTTATATTATTGCCTTTCATACTCGGTACATTATTTCGTACTGACGTCCCTTTTTTGGGGACACTGTATTTCATGCGTACAGGTTCAGAAAGACAGACAGGTAGACCTCCTCAGTAGGTGTTGCCTGAGTTCAGCTTTATCAGTAAGCTCCACGTCCTTCGGAATTTTCGGGTCTAGAGTTTTGTGCACATTATGTATACATATGTATATAGGTTATGGGTAGGTCGGGGCCCTGTTCCGATCTTAGTACATCCATAAGTAGAGGCTTGTAGACATTGCATGTCAGTTAGTGCAGTATGTTGGGCTTTTAGGCCTTGTATGTATAATATGTTGGTTTGTCAGTTGTAGTAGCTATGACGGCCTTGCCGGCCCAGCCTTATATTGATGTTTAGCCAGTAGTAGTTTTCGTTCAGTTTTATATTTTTCTTCACAAATCGTCTTGCAATATGTGGCACCATGGCCAAAGAATGACATTGTATGTTCAGATTCCCTTAGTCACAAGTTGATACGCAAGGATATATGAGGCACCGGGTGCCAATATCGCCCCCAGGTTCGGGGAGTGACACTTTGTTCATCACTAAATATGGAACATATTTTTATAACGTAATGCCATTTGGACTAAAAAATGTTGGTGCTACCTACCAACGCCTAGTAAACAAAATGTTCGAAGAACAAATAGGTAAATCAATGGAGGTACATATTGACGATATGCTAGTTAAGTCCCTGCGTGCAAAGGACCATTTGACACATTTGCAGGAAACCTTCAACATATTGAGAAAATACAACATGAAGCTCAACCCCGAGAAATGTGCTTTCGGGGTCGGTTCGGGCAAGTTCCTCGACTTTATGGTGTCGAATCGGGGGATCGAGATCAACCCCGATAAAATCAAGGGAATCAAATACATCACAGTAGTGGACAGTGTTAAGTTCGTGCAAAGATTGACAGGACGGATAGCCACCTTGGGATGGTTCATCTCGAGGTCATCAGATCGAAGTCGTAGGTTCTTATCACTACTCAAAAAGAGGAACAATTGCGCCTGGGCCCCAGAATGCCAACGGGCGTTAGAATAGTTAAAACGGTACCTCTCGAGCCCACCATTTCTCCATACTCCAAAAGCGGACGAACAACTCTACTTATAATTAGCAGTCTCAGAAGTCGCGGTAAGTGGTGTCCTAGTTCGAGAAGATTAAGGTACGCAATTTCCCATTTATCACATAAGTCCAGCTTTAGGCGAGGCCGAAACCTGGTACCCACACTTAGAAAAATTGGCGCTCGCCCTAATAAGCGCCTCTAGGAAACTAAAACCGTATTTTAAGTGTCACCCAATATGTGTGGTAACCACTTATACTCTGCGTAATGTTTTACATAAGCCCGAACTATCGGGCCGCTTAGCCAAATGGGCCGTCAAAATCAGTGGATATGATATCGAATATCAACCTCGAACGGCCATCAAGTCTCAAATTTTAGGTGACTTCATGGCCGACTTCACGCTAGCCCTCATACCCAAGGTCGAAAAGGACCTTCTGTTAAAATCGGGTACATCATTGGGGTGTGGACCCTTTTCACAGACGGCTCTTCGAATGTTAAACAGTCCCGGCTAGGCATCATTTTGAAGTACCCCACAGGCAATACAATTAGGAAATATATCAAAACTTCTAAATTGACTAACAATGAGGTCGAGTACGAGGCCATGATTGTAGGTCTCGAACTGGCTAAAAGCCTAGGCAGAGGTCATCGAGGCCAAATATGACTCCCTACTGGTGGTAAATCAAGTCAACGGAACCTTCGAAGTTCGAGAGGATCGAATGCAGAGGTACTTGTATAAACTGCAAGTAACCTTACATTGATATAAAGAATGAACCTTACAGCATGTACCTTGAGAACAAAACAGTGAGGCCGATGCCCTTGCAAATTTGGGTTTATCAATCGAAGACAACGAAATCAACTATGGGACTGTTGTACAGCTTTCGAAGTTAGTGATAGAAGAAGGCCATGTTGAAATAAACTCCACGAGCCTAACCTGGGATTGGAGGAATAAATATATTGAGTATTTGAAAAATGGAAAGCTCCCATCCGACCCTAAGGAATCAAGGACTCTACGAACAAAAGCTGCTTGATTCACATTGGCTGTAGATGGAACATTATACAGGAGGATGTTCGATGGACTGTTGGCAGTATGCTTGGGACTAGGAGACGCCGATTATGTCCTACGAGAATTTCACGAGGGTACTTGCGGGAACCACTCCGGTGCCGAATCACTAGTTCACAAAGTCATCGGAGCGGGATACTATTGGGCCAATATGGAGAAAGACACTAAAGAATTCGTTCGAAAATGTGATAAGTGCCAAAGGTATGCACCGATGATCCGCCAACCTGGAGAGAAACTTCATTCAGTCTTATCTCCATGGACATTCATGAAATGGGGAATGGATTTCGTCGATCGTCTGCCATCGGCCCTAGGTAAAGCTAAATTTATTTTATTTATGACTAACTATTTCTCTAAGTGGGTTGAAGCACATGCCTTTGAGAAAGTCAGAGAAAAAGAAGTTATAGACTTCATTTGGGATCACATCATATGCCGATTCGGGAGACCTGCCGAAATCGTATGCGATAATGGAAAACAATTCATCGGCAACAAAATAACAAAGTTTCTCGAAGATCACAAAATAAAAAGAATCCTATCGACACTGTATCATCCTAGTGGAAACGGACAGGCCATATCGACAAACAAGACCATCATTCAGAATCTAAAGAAAATATTGAACGACACCAAGGGAAAATGGAGAGAAATTTTACCCGAAGTCCTTTGGGCATATCGAACAACGTCATAAACCAGTACAGGGGAAACACCGTTCTTCTTAGTATATGGCGCCAAATCCTTGATCCCGGTCGAAGTCAGGGAACCCAGTTCCAGATTTCAATACGCAGCGGAAGACTCAAATCATGAGGCTATGAATACGAGCCTCGAGCTGCTAGACAAAAAAGGGAAGTTGCCCTCGTCTGAATGGCAGCAAAAGAATAATGCATCGAAAGGTATTATAATCAAGGATCAACCTTCGCCACTTTAGAATCGGAGACTTAGTTCTGAGAAAAGTCACCCTCAATACTCGAGACCCTAACGAAGGAAAACTCGGCCCAAATTGGGAAGGACCGTATCAGGTCCTCTACATCGTCGGAAAAGGATCCTACAAGCTTGGCATGATAAACGGCGAACAACTACCAAATAATTGGTATATATCACTCCTCAAACGGTATTATTGTTGAGGTATGACCTTCTCCTTTTTCATTTACATTTTAGACTAACTTATTTCAGGTGTTCGAGCGAAGGCATCGAAGTTCTCTCCAAGCATGAAGTTATTAAATCTTAAAGCACGCGTTGCCCTCTTTTTCCCTTCGATAGGTTTTTATCCCAAATGGCTTTTTTCGAAAAGGTTTTTAACGAGGCAATAATTGTTCGTGCTAACTTAAAGTATCTGAGGCTTCTTTACAATCAACCTCGAATACTGGGGGGCATCACCCTCGGATGTTATGTTTTTAAGTAAAATACTTTATGTCAGTAGGGTCTCGATAGGAAAATATTGTAAAGGACCAAATGGTTGAATGAACCGTGTCCATATAGATCGCTCGAACCCTAGTGGCAAAACATGTACGGATGTATGGACTATTGAAAGAAGTATTTTTTTCTTACCAGATGTCCCACCTTAATGAAGTTTCTACTTTACAAGTTCCATACTTATGATTTTTTGTGGAAACTGGCTCAAGGGCCGAGTGCAACTAAACTTCAAACGATCAACCTCGTACTCGAGGACTTCCGTCAAAAATCGACATGTTCGAACTATTAAACTTCCAAATCATAAGACCTCAAGGGGGAAACCCTCGATTTAATAGGCCAAGGACACCCTACTCGGGGACTAACACTTGGAACAAGTTCAAAGTGTAATTGGAAAAATAAGCCCAAGAGGCAGACCCCAAGGCTATGTCCAAACTAACGCGACTCAAAGACGTCTGAATTCCGCAATGAAAACAAGCCTTCGAATTGTTTTGTAAACCGGTTAAATAAGGTTACCCTCGGTAAAATAACCAAAGGGCTTCAATAATATCGGCTCTTGAAAAACCATAAGAGGTGTCGAACTATTTGAACCTTCGAAAAAATACAAACTTTTTTAAGGCATAAAACGCAAAGGGTTCCGATAATATTAGATCCAGAAAAAAACCAAAGGGTAGAAACTTACTTCAAGCTAAGGCATAACGAAATCCTATATATTTTAATTTTTTAAGCCGAAGAGGGGAAAAGCCATTCTTCTGAGGCATATCGGCCCGTTTTAAGAGCCTAAGGGCCATTATATTTTTTGAGTTCGAGAGTCTATCCTCACTCAACTAAAACCTAAGGGTCTGACTACTTCGAGTTCGGGCAAGAGCTCACTTGATTACAAATGCAATATTAGTTTGGCTTCGGCCAAGTTGCCTGAAATTTGAAGTCTCAAACATATTTTTCACGAGACATGAAGTATATCAAAACTTTTCACAAGGCACAAAGCAAATCAAAATTTTCACAAGTCAAAAATTGAGACGAAATTCAAAGAAGAAAGATTTTTAGATATACGAATGCAGATATTTACAAAGGACCAACCAGGGTCCTACACAAAAAAGAAAGGAAAATACAAAGATCCTAACAATTTTTCGGGGTGACTCCTTCCTCGAGGGCAGCTTCTTCCTCAGGTCCCTCATCATTCTCGGACCCACTCTTGCTGCAATATCCTAGCACCAGCTTCGTGCCTCTTTTCCTTTGCTATCTCTTCGGAAAGGTCGAAACCTCGGGCATGGATCTCCTCGAGGATCTCCTCAGCTTAGGCCTTTGCAAGTTCAGAAGCCTACTGAGCTTCGAGCTCTTCAATTCTCTTAGCCTGAGCCGAGCACTTTTCCTTCGCACTTCGAAGTTGGGCTTTGATTGACGACAACTGGACTAATGCAGTCTCTTTCTCAGTAGCAAGGCGGTCCATGCCTTCCTTCCACTTGTAGGAGTCTGCTTTCACTCGGTCGACCTCCTCCCGAAACAGCTCGATCCTCTCGATCTTTTGTTGCAGCTGTGATAGTGAAATGTTAGCCTCCGTTCCCCAATCAAGTCCACGATTTTCAGAAGTGTCATTACATACTTATCCAGCTCGGTCTGCTCCTTACGAGCTTTAGCCAGGTCAGCTCGGAAGTCCTTAATATCTTCGTCTTTATGCCCATAATGAAGCTCGAGAGCATTTCTCTCCTCAGAAAGCCTTTGGAGATCGGCCTCACTCTGGATCAATTAGGCCCGAGACTTATAGAAAGCCTGTATAGATAGGGAAAAGAGTTAGACAATGAAATAAAAGAATGATACATCAACAAAAGAACTTAGACTTCCTCGGTTCAGAAGACCTTGGGACACTTCGAAGAGTTTGGATGCATCATTGAGATCGGAGGCATCCTCGACCCCGGAAAAGCAGTCCCGAGAAGGATCCTCCTCACCAGGGACTCCACCTACTTCGGGAGTCTCCAAAGCCTGAGCATCCCGTATAGCCTCTTCAGAGTAGGCAGGAAGGTATGGCGAGTGACCTGCTATCATTGCCCTAAGTGAGTCACTCGGGGCACTCTTTTCAACTTGAGTGGTCTCGAGACCAGCCCCCTCGGATATACTTTTTGTTGGACGAGAAGCAGCTTCGACCTCAGACGACTCGGGGACTTTTCCCGAATCCTTCTCCAAGGCTTCCTCAGCATGAGGCGGGGCCTCACCAGTCACCACCGATTCAGTGGCCTTGAAGGTCTCGATGGATATTCTCACTTGAGTCACGAGTATCAAGTCACCATCTTCATTTTCTTCCTCTTCCTCCCTTAATTCTTGGACTGCATGGGCAGGAAGAGCAGCATCATCTGTCCTCAATTTGCTAATTGAGTTATTTTTCTTCTTGGGTTTAGGGTCCTCGGAGGTCGAGGCCCTTCTTCTCTTGTTGTCTTTCCCCGGCTTCGGAGCCGGAGCCATAGCCTATTCCTCACTAGATGGAGGCCTTAGGGCAGCATCCGCTACCTAGAAAAATGCAAATTTCCCAGGGAAATTTCCCACAGATATATTATCAGTGGCCGTTCCCACCGAAATGTAAAAAAATTCAGTGGGAAATGGAAAAGATTTCTTTTACCTTTTTTTAAAAACGTTCCCACAGACTATAGGTGGGAACTATTTGGTGCAAAAAATCGCGTAATTATTTCCCACCGAATCAGTGGGAATGTCATTAAAAATAAAATTATTAAAAAATCTACCTAGTGAAACGGTGGGAACCTAAGATAAAAATTATTTTAATATTTCTACTAATGCAGTGGGAAGCTCAAATTTTTGAATTCTTATTTTTGGTCCAAAAACCCGCGAGCTTAATAATTATTTCAACAAAAAAAATGAATTTATATAAGACAATTCCCACAAATTTACTGACTCTGTGTGAAGGTATTTTCTATTACATTAAGTATACCCCTTATTTTCCTTCTCTATTTCACTCTCATTCTTCTCTTTCTCTCTCATTCTCTTCGCACCTTTCCCCCATTTTCAGAAATCAGAGCTTGCACTCATGCAAAATTGGTAAGGTCCCCCCCCCCCCCCNTCTCTCTCTCTCTCTCTCTCTATCTCTCTCTCTCTCGGTCTCGCTCCCCCCCTTCTTTCTCCATTTTCTGACTTTACCCTAAATGCCTAAAAACCTAGGGTTCTTCCATGCCTGAAAATCTAGCTTTTGTGTGTGTGTTTGTGTGTGTAGTTGGGGTGTGACAATACATTTGTGTAGTTGCTGTAAATATAATCGAAGAAATCAAAGTGCGAATGAATTTTACTGCAAATATTTGTGGTTGCTATTAAGGCCGAGCATAATAGAGAATGGGCACATGACGAAATCAGAATATTAGAAAATCGATAATTGGAAAAGATATGGTGTATCTTTATGTAAGAATCTGAAAGATCCTAACTGGAGTAATATACATATATCTGAAAAATCTCTCTTTTCTGATTTGGCTAGTTTTTGCTTGATATTTTTTGGGGTTGTTATTTTTTTGTTCTGATGGGGAATTGCATGGGTTCCTCGGCTAGAGTTGAAGCCACTTTGAGCTCAAATACCCCTTTAGGTTTCTTTTTTTCTTGCTTTTTAGTTGATATTTTTGATTTTATTAAATTGAACCGAACCCTGCTTCTCGCGTGTGTGTAGAAGCAGTTAGAAATTGGTTTTTGTGTGATTTTGTTTGTTTTGCTCTTTTTCAGCGATAATTCTTGATTGTTTTCAATTGTTTACAATACTCTTGTTATGTCCCTGAGGTTAGTTAATTGCATCCATATTTTGTTTTTCTTCTTTTTGTGGAGTATAAAAGCAGTTAAAGATTGGTTTTTGGGTATCTTTTTTTTTTCTGCTTTAGTTCTTTGCTTTGTTCTTTGTTAACTATAATCTTGATTTCTTCCAATTAGTGTATGAGATGATTTTAAATTGTTACTTGTTAGAAATCTGATATGTGGGATTTATTCTCATTTGCTTGGAATTTTGGAGAGATTACTCTCTTGTTCGATCAAATGTTTGCTTCTTTCTACTTTAATTTAAAGGGAAAATCAACTACCTCGTATACTATGATGAAGTGTGGTTTTGTTGAGGATTGAATAAAATGGATGTCAACATAATATGTATAATTAGATGATTGTACATTAATCAGTAAAAAAACAACATATTTAAAAAAAATTGAAACCTTATCTTCCGCAACATATATAAGTAACCTTTTCCTATCTAGTGTGTTGTTCATTCAATTTCTCGTAGTATAATACTATACTACTACTTGTTATTTTGTAAGTAATCACATAGATTCCTAGTATAACAAAATCTTAGTGTTTATCTGGTTACCATTTGGTTCAGAGTACCTTTCAAGTTTGAGTTGATCGCTGCAGGCTTAAGATGTAAAATATACTGAGTGGCGAGTAAGCAGCAAGTTTGGCAATAGAGGGGATAGAGCATGAATGCTACTGGTGCTTCCATATATGAAGAAATAGTTTTTAATCCAATCTTTTTGAATACCTTGAAGACCTAGGTTTTAAGTATCAAGCAAGTAGAAGCCATGGAGGATTAGGATTTGGACGAAAACAACATATCAATCTATCTTTTGTTTCCTGCTAACTTTTCTGTTATGATATAACTTTTTTTTTCCTGGAGCTAACAGATCAATTTATAACTTTAGTTACCACTATCTATTTAATAACACCAATTTTGAGATAGAAAACATTCAACAGTGTATAGTATAACCGTTCATCTTATAATTGATTTTAGCTTTGCGCACTTTTCTATTTTCACTTCTCTGATCATTGTTTTGGCTTATTTACATCTTTTTTTTACTAGCATAATTTCTTAAGTATAATTATCATCTCTTTTGCTCCTTTTGAAAAGTGTGAAAGAAGACAAAATCAAGTTATAAGTCTTGAGGTAACTTCATTTTCTAATCTCTAAGTTGGTTTCAGCTGTTAAATGTAAGTTAAGCAGTTAAATTGCTAGAACAACTACATGAATTCATATTTCTTTTACAATGATAAAAATCCTTTATTGTGAATATTATATCTATCCTCCAAGTTTAAATTTATTTATGGATGATAAACAATGTATTAGAATCTTGGAGTATGAAAGGTATGATCCATTTGTTATAACACAAAATGTGAAGCAAGTGTATTATGCTCCTTATCCGTCGACGTGTAAAAATAAGAATGAATGAAGAGTAGTTATTAAAACTAAGCCAGTTGAAAGAGTGAAAGTCGAGGATTAACTAGTTATAGCATACCAAAATGATACATCAAGTGTTCAACAAATTGTGGATAATGAATTAGAATATGAGCTGCATAGTGAAGGCATATACGAAGAAGTTGATCTGTCCGTTGAAAAAAAATATGAAATTGGGACATTTATGGCCAATGCGGAAGAAGATTCAGGTGATGAAAATAAATTCATTGAGGAGGAAGAATTTTCTGATGAAAATGAAACAAGCGAGGAGGAAGAAAATGATGATGAAAATGTAACAAGAGATGGCGATGGAATGGATGATGAAAATGAAACAAGAGACGATGATAATTGACATGTTTGTTTTTTCTAACTTATGTAGTAATTATGCTTTTAAATTTGTTGCTAAGAGAATTAACATGCTATTTTTTTCTTATGCTTGTATTATTCAGATGGCTGCTGGAGGTAAATCAAAGAAGAAGAAACAAGCTTCACGTAACTTAGGTCGTCTCCTTACCTCTCCACCATCGGCACCTTCTGGTCCACATGTGCCTCCACCTACATGCCCGTCTTTAGTTCCACCTCCCTTATATTCTATACCACACCTAAGGTATACTGCTCCATCCTCTGCCCCTTACTATCATCATATGTCTTCCCAAGACATAAATGAGACGTTTTCATCTAGTCCTGCTTTCCCTTTTATGCCTACACCTAGACCTCTCATACCCCCATCATCTACTCCAGTCATTCCATCCCATGGCAGTCAATCGTCATCTTCTCTCGTTATTCCTTCATCATCTTCCCCTGACATACCCTCTTATTCTACCCCTAGCATGCCCACATCTTTTAGTCGGCCTGCAAATCACCCTTTCATGCCTTTATATGAATCTATACATGCTCAGAATCCTCCAAATATTGGAGTATATAGCCTTCCGACGTCCTCATGCATTGGTAGTGATTCAGTTACACAGCCTCCTATACATGCTCAGGATCCTCCAAATGTTGGAAGGTTAAATGATCTCGGGAGGTTGATTATCGTTCCCGATAAAGCTGGGTAAGTATTATTTGTTTATTTTCTAATTAATTATAAATATTATTTCTAACATGTTTAATGTAATGCGAGTTTCATCCTTGTACTCAAGCTACAAAAGTTGTGGTTGAATCAATGTGTTCATTTTATCATGGACCTTGGAGGTTCTGGTCAGATGTTCCATGGAACATTAGGGACAGGATGTTTGATGATTTTAGGGTAAAATAAATTATTTCATTTTTCAACTCATATTTAACCAATCTAACAAATTAATTATTTGCAGATGAAGTGTGCTTGGCCAGTTGAACGTGAGACAGAGGTACGAGGCATCTTTTTTAAGAAATGTGCTGATAGGTTGACTGATATGCTTCGAGAAGCTCAAAATAAGAAAGAGATGCCAGGTTGGATTACTGAGGATATATGGACTAAACTAACTGAGTATTGGGCCTCTGCAGAATTTAAAAAGAAAAATGAATTGGCAAAGGCAGCCCGTTTATCCGACAAAGGTGGCTCCGTGCACACGGGAGGTTCAATAAGTATGGGGGCTCATCGAAGAAGATTGGTATGTGTTTATTATACTAGTCTAGTCATGTGTTTATATAATTAAGTTACTGATAAGGTAATTACTATAAGTAAATCTATGAAACGAACACTAATTGGTAGTTGGTCATCTAAAATAAAGCAAGAACTTCATTACATACATAACATATGAAATGAACTCAAGTGAAGATATTCTTGCTATTCGATATTTAACTATCATAATTCTTGCAAAAATTATGATATTTAACTATCATAATTCAGCAGACCCTTGACTCAATTATATTGTTACTATATAAATTAAATATATTGACTATACACACATATTGGGACATGTATTTGAGATTTCAAATTCACTTGATTTAGCAGAATGTTCTTTGCTGAAAGATTCTCATTGTCTTGGCTAGAAGTACTCATTTGTGAACCATCTTTCTCTAAATTGACTGAATTTTCTATAGATAATAAGATATAGAAGTCTCAATTCAAGATTATACGGTATCACTTTTTGTTTCTGACAAACACTTTATAGTTAGAACCACCTCTTGTATTAACCCAATAGCATACATTTTCCTACCTGTCCAGAACTAACGATGGGACCAAGCTTGCAATCTTCTTCCAAGGGATCTGAGATTTTTATGTTTTTAATCCACAGAAGCAGCCTTTCCAAAAATTCAGAAGCAGTGCTTTCCTGCAGTATTGAGAATTTGGTTCAACAAAAGCTCCAACCTTGTCTATAACAGAAAGGAAAATAAAACAAAAGAATACATCAAAAAGACCAAGAAATGCTACAGTTTATAGTTAAAACTAAACTAATCAGCATTAGCGTCTAACATTATATGCTAAGTATAGTAAAACATATACTAGATCGTATTTTTCATGGAAAGGGCATCCCATTTCAAATTCTCATATTTGCTAGACGCTAACTAATTCCACGGTTAACTGATCTTTTTTAAGTTTCATGGATATAGCACTTTAAATTTGCTTTTTTCATATGTTATTTAATAGAAAAGTCTTTAAAAACACCAGCTACTCAAGATGAGGTATTTGAGCATACACATATGAAGAATCTAAAGGATGGAACAAAGACAACTTGGATCGAGCCACGAGCCGAGACAACATATGTAAGATTTCAAGTTACTTTTTAATATTTTTCATTAATTAAATTTGTTCATATAATAGTTGTAACTTTTTTGCAGAATACTTTCAAACAATCCTTGGTGGATTTCATTCAAAGACAACCAACTGATGATCAAGGAAATCCAATCCAACCATCCCAGGAGAATTATATGGACTTGTGGATTAAGGCGGCTGGTGACGAACATAAGGGAAGAGTTTACGGCCTTGGATCAGAGTTTAGTTCTAGTCGTCGGTCTTCTGGATCTGGTGTCTCTTCTTCCTCAAGGTCCTCGATTAATCAGGATGAGTTTGAGCTATTGAATAGAAGAATAGCAGATATCACTGAGTTGTATGGACAGGGAAGGGCTGCGCGGGAGGAGGAGGCAAAGCGAAGGGAGGAAGAAGATAGGCGAAGTGAGGAAAATGAGAGGCGGAGGGAGGAAGAAATGAGGCGAATGTTGCATTTACACGTGTCACTGTGACGTTAAAATCCTCAAGGCCCATATAAACTACCTCTTAGCATCTGGTGCATTTCCTCTACCACGTTCTCTATCACGCTCTAACAAGACTACGGAGTAGTTTCTTTTATTAATCTGATTTTGGGTGGGACTATGATGTTGGATATTATGTATCAACTGGATAAGATTGAATGTTGAATTTCTTATTTAATGTTTAGTTGCATTATTGGTTTCTAGTATTTTCAGTTTTGGTTGGTTTTTAATTAATGAAATGGGGAAGATGCTGATTTTTGTATGTGAATGTTTAATTGTATTTAGGTTGTTGGCGGTTGTATTTTTTGTTTGAAAGGTGGTGCAGTATAAAAAGCAGCATTGTGCACAAAAATAATTTCCATATTTCCCTCGGAATTTCCACTGATTCCGTGGGAAGGTTCATCACTTTAGTTACAGAACTTGCATATTTCCCACTGATATCGGTGGAAAATTTCGTACTTTTTTTCAGAATTTGCATTTATCCCACTGATATCGGTGGAAAAGTCCATACTTTTATTTTCACAATTAACATATTTCACACGGATATCGGTGGAAATGTTCATGCTTTATTTTTCAGAACTTGCATATTTTCCACGGTTATCAGTGGGAAAGTTCATACTTTATTTCCAGCTCCCCATGCATTTTCCATCACTTCCCTGGCTAATGTATTAAAATTAATAAAAACTACTAATAATACTTCCCACTGATTGTTGGTGGGAAACTTCATTATTTTTTCTATTAAATTTTCTCTGGGAAAATCGTGGGAAATTTTCCACCTCTTCTCTAGGAAGATATTTCCGACCAAGCGTTTTCTTGGTGACTCGTTTCGGTGGGAATGCGGTGTGAAAACTTGATTTTTCCACCAGTTTCCCACTGATTCCTTGCTCAGGCCTACACAAAAAGAAGTTAAGTAATTGAAAAGAAATTTCGCCAACGCGTCAGATACGTGAAAGAGGAAACTTACCATGGTTCCTTGCCTCCCATCGGCCTTTTTCCAAATCGCACCAGCAGCGTTCGGCGTAAGTAGAGGTCAAAGCTAACTTTCAGACCCAGATCTCGAGGTCGGGAATCGCTCAAGGAATCTAAACTACCGCTGCATGACAAAATAAAACATTAGATAAAACAGAAAAATAGAAAGAAGCATGGAAATCGACAAGCAGAATAACACTTACGTTTCGAGTTTCATTTCTCGAGAAATAGAATATTCTCCTTCGGGATGAGATCGTAGGTCCTCACCCGAACAAATCATCCTCTACATCCTCAGTCTTTGTCCTCGTCAATGCTCGAGAACAACACCTTAGTTACCCAACGTTGCAGCTTGATCAACCCCCAAAAGATACGAGAGTTGTATAACCTGATGAGGTGATCGAGGGTGAACGGAAACCCCTCAGCTTTGCTTGTGAAGAATCGGAGCATGATCCCTATGCTCCAAAATGAGGGGTGTATTTGGCCTAAAGTCACCTGGTATTGACGGCAAAAGTCAATGATGACTGGATCGAGGGGGCCCAACGTGGGTAGTGATACTCTCTTCAGGGGATGGGATCTTTACCAATATGTCCCCCCAGTTGTAATCCCTCTTGATTTTCTTGAGATACCCCACGGTTATTGAGCAGATGTATCTCAATACATGCTCACACCGACGAGGGACCGATGGAAGTTTCTCAATTTTGAAGTCGTATTTAAGAACACACGGGTTGGGAACACACTCCTCAGGGAGCGGATCCATCGGCATTTTATCACTGGCCGGCCGTGAAGAAGAAGAGGAAGCTTTTTCCTTTTGTGGACTCGTTTTAGATGTTTTCGCTCTTTTATGAGTTGAAGTAAGAAGAAGATAGTAACGCTTGGTGGTTTGAGGCTAGCGGTAAAAACCTAAGGAGTAGTGAAACAGAAGAACTTGAGAGAGGCAAAAGCTTAGAAGAACAAATGAAGGTGAAGGTAAAGTTTGATTCAACAAGAAGGAGGTCTATTTATGGATTTGCGGTGATGGTTCAACGGCACTAGTGGCCAACTGCTGAATGACTCTCATTAATGGTTTGGGGAAATTTACCGACGGGACATTTCGATCACTTCCATCGCTTACGTCACGGGGATGACATCATAATTTATCAAGGCCGATAAGAGTTGAAGGCTAAGTTCATTTCTTGTAATTAAATTATAATTAAAGTTATACCATAAGTATAATTCCTCTACTATATAAAGAGGAGTTCTAATCATTTGTAGGCATCATTATTCACTGAGAAAAAAGCAATACAACTTTTTCTTTCTTACTTCTGTTATTGTTCATCGGTTTATTCCATCTTTACTATTTTTGCACTTATTAGTTCGAGGATATCTTGACTCAAGGTTGAAGCCCTATCTAAACAATGGTTCTATTTATCCGTTGTTTAATTATGTCATTTGTTTTTATATTTATCAATTGGTGTTGAGAGAAATCAAATATTCTTAATACAACAATATAAGTTTAATTGTTATCCAAATTTTTGGGTAAACAGTCTTCCCCATCAAATCTGTATACGGTAGAAATCGGGGCCACCCGAATTTTACTATTTGATCGAGACTCGAACGTTGCATCGAAGATCTGAGGCATTGAGTTCGAGATCGAAGTATCTTTCTAGATCGGGGTCGGTATTAATAGAAGCCAAGGGATATAGATTCCAGGTAACATCGGGGATACCTTAGTAACGTCAAAGTGAGATATCTGTGATTGGTCGAGAATCGTGGCGTGAATCTCAAAATGGATCAAATTAGAAGTGGTTAATTAGCTGATTATACGATTTCCTTCTATAATTACAGTTATACCATAAGTTGAATTCCTCTACTATAGAAAGAGGAGTTCTAATCATGTGTAGGCATCATTATTTACTGAGAAAAAAGGAAATACAACTCTTTCTTTCTTACTTGTGTTATTGTTCATCGGTTTACTCCATCTTTACTGTTTTTGCATTTATCAGTTCGAGGGTATCTTGACTCGAGGTTGAATCCCTATCTAAACACGGATTCGATTTATCCATAGTTTAGTTCTATCTTTTATTTTTATATTTATCAATTGGTATTGAGCGAAATCACATATTCTTAAAACCACAATATAAGTTTAATTGTTATCCAAATTTTAGGTTAAACAGTTTGGCGCCCACCATGGGACTAAGGATAATAGTGATTGTTCAATATTGATTCTGATAACACACACTACTTTAAGCTTGTTATTGTCAATATTTTTGTTTTCAGAATAAAATATGGCAAATTTATAAACAATACCCACAAATGGTGATAATGGCCTCGGATTTCACGGGGAAAATGACAATGTAGTTGCTCCAAGGGTCGAGGTGACACATGCTGATCTTGAGGGAGAACCGATTTCCAATCTAGTCAACGTCAGTTCGCATATCACCTTAAGTGAAACTTTGGGGTGTAGATCCCATAGGGAGCATACGCAGAGAGACTGATCTGGTGGTCGAGGCATACAGGGCGGAGGATATGGATGAGTTAGACTCCAAGTGATATTCGATATGCTACAAGCTTAACAGGTCGCTATTGCACAACTACAAAATCAATATCAAGTGCCGAGTGGGATCGAACTGGAAGTCGCCTTCCAAACCGAGCCGATGCCAGAAAGATCGAAAGCCAGTGGATCGTAGACTGGCCCCGCAGTAATGAAGATACTCTAGGAGCTCACCAAACGAATTGAATCAGGAGAAAATAAAATTGAGGCAAATGATAAGAAATTAGAAACGTACAACTCCCAGGTGGATCGGATACCGGGAGCACCGCAAATTTTGAAAGGAATGGATTCGATGAAATTTACACAGAAGTTGTTTATTCCAAGTGCGGCTCGAAGCCCATTCCAAAGAAATTTTGTATGCTGGAAATCCCTAAGTACAATAGGACACTGACCCCTACAAGCACGTCACCTCCTATACATGCGCTATCAAAGGAAACGATTTTGAGGATGATGAGATCGAATATGTTCTGCTGAAAAAGTTTAGAGAAACTCTATCAAAGGGAGCAATGATTTGGTACCATAATCTACCGCCAAATTCCATCGACTCATTTTCCATGCTTGTGGATTCCCTGGTAAAGGCACATGCCGGGGCAATAAAGGTTGCGACGAGGAAATCGGACCTTTTCAAAGTAAAACAGAAGGATAACGAAAAGCTTTGGGAATTCGTGTCGCGATTCCAAATGGAACGCATGGAGTTACCGCCGATCACAGATGATTGGGTAGTTTAATACCTTACTCAGGGGTTCAATGAACGAAGTTCGATAGCATCACGTCAACTGAAGCAGAACTTGATTGAATACCCGGCGGTAACCTGCGTCGATGTGCATAATCGATACTAGTCAAAGATCAGAGTCGAGGATGATCAACTGGGAACTCCTTCCGGTTCCATATATCCGAATAGGCCCGTAGACAGAAACCAGAGAGGCATCGATAAGGAACCTTGGTCGAACAGAGACCGATATTAACCGTACAATGCAGATCACAGAAATGGCGACCCCGGACGCAATTCCATCTGAAATGATCGAAGGGGCAATCGAGGACAGAGTTCTCGAGGACTCATGAGAAAAAGTGGTTTTGATAAGCTCGCTGATCCCATAGAGGCACCACGATTATCGGATTATAACTTCAATATCGACACATCAGGTATTGTGTCGGCAATTGGAAGAATCAAAGAGACTAGGTGGCCCAGACCCATACAAACTGATCCTTCCCAAAGAAATCCCAATATAATGTCCAAGTATCATGGCATGCATAGCCACGGAACCGAAGATTGTAGACAATTGAGGGAGGAGGTAGCCCGCCTATTCAACAAGGGCCACCTTTGAGAGTTCTTAAGTGATCGAGCCAAAAATCATTTCAGGCAAAGAGACGCCAACAGGAAAATCGAACAGGAAGAGCCACAACATGTGATCCATATGATCGTCGGAGGGGTCGATATTCCACATGGGACTGTGTTCAAACGCACTAAAGTATCAATTACTAGGGAAAAATGAACCCGAGATTATGTTCCAGAAGGCACCGTATCATTTAACGATGAGGAAGCAAAAGGAATATCTCAACCCCACAATGACGCTCTGGTAATTTTTATATTTATGAATAAAATTCAAGTTAAGCATATTTTAATCGATCCAAGTAGCTCAGAAAATATCATACGATCGAGGGTCATCGAGCAGCTCGGCC
This sequence comes from Nicotiana paniculata, assembly GCA_005239505.1. Lineage (NCBI taxonomy): Eukaryota > Viridiplantae > Streptophyta > Magnoliopsida > Solanales > Solanaceae > Nicotiana > Nicotiana paniculata. Next base: position 50,347 of record ML306631.1, read on the forward strand.
TGCAAGATCAAATCGTACCTGCAGCTCGAGTCCTGAATGGTTTCAACATGGCCAGCGAAACAACTAAAGATGAAATCATTCTACCGGTGAACATAGCTGGAACAATACAAGAAACCAAATTCCATGTAATCGAGGGCAACATGAGGTACAACGCCCTACTCAGAAGGCCCCTGGATCCAAAACATGAGGGTAGTTTATTTGACTCTCCACCAAATGTTGAAATTCCCAACGCCGGACGGGGTGAAGATGATATATGGGTAGCAACATGCTGCAAAAGAAATGTCCGCGGTCGATGAGGTGATACAGATATCAGCGCTTTCGACAATAAAGGGATCGGAGGTCAAAGGAAAACAGGAGGCCAAATAGCAACCACAACCACCAGCCTCGACTCAATCAGAAAGGCAGGGAATGGAAGAAGAGGACGACGACTACTAGATCCCTCGATCCTTCATTATTCCCAAAGATTTTGACGCCACCAAATCAACAGCCGAAGAGTTGGAACATGTTATAGTGGTCGAGTACCTTCCCGAACGAAAGGTATACCTGGATACAGGGTTAACCCCCGAACTCAGGAAGAAACTCATTAAATTTCTTAGTTATAATATGGATCATTTTGCTTGGTCCCACTTAGATATGACAGGGATGCCACCGGAGATCACAAAACATCGATTGAGCTTGGACCCGAAGTTCAGGCAAGTGAAACAAAATAGAAGGCCCCAATCTGAGGTAAAACATGCATTCATCAAGGACGAGGTAACGAAGCTTCTAAAAATAGAATCCATCCGGGAAGTAAAATATCCCAAATGGTTAGCAAATGTAGTAGTAGTCCCTAAGAAAGGGAACAAACTTAGGATGTGCGTAAATTGTAAAGATTTAAACAAAGCATGTTCCAAAGACTCTTTGCCTCTACCGAATATCGATCACATGATCGATGCCGCAGCCGGCAACGAGATCCTTAGTTTTCTCGACGCCTACTACGGGTACAATAAAATTCAAATGAACTTGTAGGATCAGGAAAAGACTTTGTTCATCATCAAATATGGCACATATTGTTATAACGTAATGCCATTTGGACTAAACAATGCTGGTGCTACCTACCAACGCCTAGTAAACAAAATGTTTGAAGAATAAATAGGTTAATCAATGGAGGTATATATTGACGATATGCTAGTTAAGTCCATGCGGCGCAGAGGACCATTTGACACATTTGCAGGAAACCTTCAACATATTGAGAAAATACAACATGAAGCTCAACCCTGGAAATGTTCTTTCAGGGTCGGTTTGGGAAAATTCCTCGGCTTTATGGTGTCGAATCGGGGGATCGATATCAACCCCGATAAAATCAAGGCAATCAAAGACATCACAGTCGTGAACAATGTTAAGGCCGTGCAAAGATTGACAGGACGAAAATCTGTCTTGGGTCGATTCATCTCGAGGTCATCAGATCGAAGTCATAGGTTCTTCTTACTACTCAAAAAGAGGAACAATTTCACCTGGACCCCGGAATGCCAACAGGTGTTAGAAGAGTTAAAATTGTACCACTCGAGCCCACCATTGCTCCATACTCCAAAAGCGGACGAACAACTCTACTTAAACTTAGCAGTCTCGGAAGTCGCGATAAGTGGTGTCCTAGTTTGAGAAGATCAAGGTACGCAATTTCCTATTTATTAAGTAAGTCGAGCTTTAGGCGAGGCCAAAACCCGGTATCCACGCTTAGAAAAATTGGTGCTCGCCCTAATAAGCACCTCTAGGAAACTAAAACCGTATTTTCAGTGTCACCTAATATGTGTGGTAACCACTTGTCCTCTTCGTAATGTTTTACATCGAACTATCGGGCCAATTGGCCAAATGGGTCGTTGAAATCAGTGGGTATGATATGGAATATCAACCCCGAACGGTTAATTCTCAAATTTTAGAAGACTTCATGGCTGACTTCACGCCAGCCCTTGTACCCGAGGTCGTAAAGGAACTTTTGTTAAAATCGGGTACATAATCGGGGGTGTGGACCCTTTTCACAGACGGCGCTTCGAATGTGAAGGGGTCTGGGCTAGGCATCATTTTGAAGCCGCCCACAGGCAATACAATTAGGCAATCTATCAGAACTTCTAAATTGACTAACAATGAGGCTGAGTACGAGGCCATGATTGCAGGTCTCGAACTGATTAAAAGCCTAGGAGCAGAAGTCATCGAGGCCAAATGCGACTCCCTGCTGGTGGTAAATCAAGTCAACAGAACCTTCAAAGATTGAGAGGATCGAATGCAGAGGTACTTGGATAAACTGGAATAACCTCACATCATTTTAAAGAGTGGACCTTACAACTTGTACCTCAAAAAACAAAACAGTGAAGCCGATGCCCTTGCAAATTTGGGATCATCGATCGAAGACAACGAAATCAGCTCGGGGACTGACGTACAGTTTTCAAAGTCAGTGATTGAAGAAGGCCATGCCGAAATAAACTCCACGAGCCTAATCTTGGATTGGAGGAATAAATATATTGGGTATTTGAAAAACGGAAATCTCCCATCAGACCCTAAGAAATCAAGGACTTTACGAACAAAAGCTTCTCGATTCACATTGGCAGAAGATAGAAAATTATACAGGAGGATGTTCGATGGACCATTGGAAGTATGCTTGGGACCAGGAGGCATTGATTATGTCCTACAAGAAGTTCACGAGGGTACTTGCGGGAACCACTTCGGTTCCGAATCACTAGTTCAAAAAGTAATCAGAGCAGGATACTATTGGGCCAATATGGAGAATGACACTAAAGAATTCGTTTGAAAATGTGATAAGTGCCAAAGGTATGCACCGATGGTCCACCAACCCGAAGAGAAACTTCATTCAGTCCTATCCCCATGGCCATTCATGAAATAGGGAATGGATATCGTCGTCCCTCTTCCATCGGCCCCAGGTACATCTAAATTCATTTTATTTATGACTGACTATTTCTCTAAGTGGATTGAAGCACAGGACTTCGAGAAAATCAGAGAAAAAGAAGTTATAGACTTCATCTGGGATCACATCATATGTCGATTCGGGATACCTGCCGAAATCGTATGCGATAATGGAAAACAATTCATCGGCAGCAAAATAACATAGTTTCTCGAAGATCACAAAATAAAAGAATCATATCGACACCGTATCATCCTAGTGGAAACGGAAAGGCCGAATCAGCAAACAAGACCATCATTCAGAATCTAAAGAAAAGATTGAACGATGCCAAGGGAAATTGGAGAGAAATTTTACCCGAAGTCTTTTGGGCATATTGAACAACGTCACAATCCAGTACGGGGGCAACACTGTTCTCCTTAGTACATGGCGCCGAAGCCTTGATCCCAGTCGAAGTTGGGGAAACCAGCGCCAGGTTTCGGTACACAATGGAAGAGTCAAATCACGAGGTTAAGAATACGAGGCTCGAGCTGGTAGACAAAAATGGGAAGCCGCCCTCGTCTGAATGGTTGCACAAAAATAACGCATCGAAAGGTATTATAATCAAAGTACCAACCTTCGCCACTTCAGAATCGGGGACTTAGTTCTAAGAAAAGTCACCCTCAATACTCGAGACCCTAACGAAGGAAAACTCTGCCCAAATTGGGAAGGACTGTATCAGGTCCTCGACATCGTCGGAAAGGGATCCTACAAGCTTGGCACGATAAACAGCGAACAACTACCAAATAATTGGAACATATCACTCCTCAAACGGTATTATTGTTGAGGTATGACCTTCTCCTTTTTCATTTACATTTTATACTAACTTATTTCAAGTGTTCGAGCAAAGGCATCGAAGTTATCTCCAAGCATGGAGTTATTAAATCTTAAAGCACACGTTGCACTCTTTTTCCCTTCAACCGGTTTTTATCCCCAATAAGGTTTTTCAGTAAGGTTTTTAACGAGGCAACCGTTGTTCGTACTAACTTAGAGTATTCGAAGATTCTTTACAATCAACCTCGAATACTGGGAGACATCACCCTCGGATGTTATGTTTTCAAATAAAATACCTCATGTCAAAGGGTCTCGATAGGAAAATTTTGTAAAGGACCAAATGGTCGAATGAACCGTGTCTATATAGATCGCTCGAACCCTAGTGGAAAAATATGTACGCATGTATGAACTATTGAAAGAAGTATTTTTTCTTACCAGATTTCACGTGCCTTAATGAAATTTCTACTTTACAAGTTCCATACTTATGATTTTTGTGGAAACTGGCTCAAGGGCCGAGTGTAACTAAACTTTGAACGATCAACCTCGCACTCGGGGACTGTTGTCAAAACATCGACATGTTCAAACTATTAAACTTCGAGATCATAAGACCTCAAAGGGGCAACCCTCGATTTTATAGGCCAAAGCCACCCTACTCAGAGACTAACACTCTGAACAAAGTTCAAAATAATTGGGAAAATAAGTCCAAGAGGCATACCCCAAGGCTACGGCCAAACTAACGCGGCCGAGAGACATCCGAATTCCGCAATGAAAACATGCCTTCGAATTCTTTTGTAAATCGGTTAAAAAGGCTGCCCTCGACAAAATAACCAAAGGGCTTCGATAATATCGGCCCTCGAAAAACCTTAAGAGGTGTTGAACTGTTCGAACCTTCGAACAAATACAAACTTGTGTTAAAACATAAAAAGAAAAGGGTTTCGATAATATTAGATCCCGAAAAAACCCAACGGGTAGAAACTTACTTCAAGCTGAGGCACAACAAAATCCTATATATTTGAATTTTTTAAGCCGAAGAGGGGAAAAGCCATTCTTCTGAGGCCATATCGGCCCGATTCAAGAGCCTAAGGGCCATTATATTTTTTGAGTTCGAGAGTCCATCCTCACTCAACTAAAACCTAAGGGTCTTACTACTTCGAGTTCGAGCAAGAGCTCACTTGATTACAAAGGCAATATTAGTTTGGCTTCGGCCAAGTTGCCTAAAATCCGAAGTCTCAAACATATTTTTCACGAGACATGAAGTATATCAAAACTTGTCACAAGGCACAAAGCAAATCAAAATTTTCACAAGTCAAATATTGAGACGAAATTCAAAGAAGAAAGATTTTTATATATACGAATGCAGATATTCACAAAGGACCAACCGGGGTCCTACACATATATGGCCATCGTCTCTTTGGAAAGGTTGAAACCGCAGCTTCGGCATCAGCCAGATATATGGCCATCGTCTTATCAGCCTCGGGCTTTGCTTTTTTGGCCTCAGCTAGGGCCTTCGTAAGTTCACAAGCCTGCTGAGCTTCGAGCTCTTCGATCCTCTTAGCCTGAGCCGAGCACTTTTCCTTCGCACTTTAAAATTGGGCTTTGATTAACGACAAATGGGCCAGGGCAGTCTCTTTCTCATCAGCAAAGCGGTCCATGCCTTTCTGCCACTTGTAGGAGTCTTCTTTCACTTGGTCGACCTCCTCCCAGAACAGCTCGATCCTCTCTCTCTTTTGATGCAGCTGTGATAGTGAAATGTTAGCCTTCGTTCCCCAATAAAGTCCATGATTTTTCAGAAGTGTCATTACCTGCTCGTCCAGCTCGATCTGCTCCTTACGAGCTTTAGCCAGGTTAGCTCGGAGGTCCTTAATCTTCTCGTCTTTCTACCCACAATGAAGCTCGAGAGCATTCCTCTCCTCTGAAATCCTTTGGAGATCGGCCTTACTTTGGCTCAATTCAGCCTGGGACTTAGAGAAACCTTGTATAGAGAGGGAAAAGAGTTAGACAAAAAATGAATGAATGCTACATCAACAAAAGATTTTAGACTTACTAGGTTCAGAAGACGTTGGGCCTCTTCGAAGAGGTTGGAATGCATCATTGAGATTGGAGGCATCCTCGACCCCGGCAAAGCAGTCCCGAAAAGGATCCTCCTCACCAGGGATTCCGCCTACTTCGGGATTCTCCAAAGCCTGAGCATCCAGTATAACATCTTCGGAGTAGGCAGGAAGGGATGGCGAGTGACCCGTTGTCATTGCCCAAAGTGAGTCACTCGAGGCACTCTTTTTAACTTGAGGGGTCTCGGGACCAGCACCCTCAGATATACTCGTCGTTGGACGAGAAGCAGCTTCGACCTCGGACAACTCGGGGACTTTGCCTGAATCCTTCTCCAAGGCTTCCTCAATATGAGGCGGGGCCTCACCAGTCACCACTGATTCAGTGGCCTTGGAGGTATCGATGGATCTTCTCACTCGAGTCACGAGCATCGAGTCACCGTCTTCATTTTATTCCTCTTACTCCCTTAATTCTTGGACTGCATGGGCAGGAAGAGCAGCAACATCTGTCCTCGATTTGCTAATCGAGCTCTTTTTCTTCTTGGGTTTAGGGTCCTCGCAGGTCGAGGCCCTTCTTCTCTTTTGTCTTTCCCCGGCTTCGGATCCGGAACCATAGCCTCTTCCTCACTAGATAGAGGCCTCAGAACTTCATCCTTGCTCAGGCATTCACAAGAAGAAGTTACTTAAGTGAAAAGAAATGTCGCCAATGCGTAAGATATGTGAAAGAGGAAATTTACCATGGTTCTTTGCCTCCCATCGGCCTTTTTCCAAATCGCGCCAGCAGCGTTCAGTGTAAGTAGAGGTCGAAGCCAACTTTCAGACCCAGTTCTCGAGGTCGGTGATCGCTCGAGGCATCTAAAATACCGTTGTATGACAAAATAAAACATTAGATAAAACAGAAAAATAGAAAGAAGCATGGAAATCGACAAGCTGAATAACACTTATGTTTTGAGTTCCATTTCTCGGGAGATGGCATCTTCTCCTTCAGGATGAGATCGGAGGTCCTCACCCAAATAAATCGGCCCATCCATCCTCGGTCTTTGTCCTCGTCAATGCTCGAGAACAACACCTTGGTTTCCCGACGTTGCAGCTTGATCAATCCCCGAAAGATATGAGGGTTGTATAACCTGATGAGGTGATCGAGGGTGAACGGAAACCCCTCGGCTTTGCTTGTGAAGAACTGGAGCATGATCACTATGCGCCAAAAGGAGGGGTGTATTTGGCCTAAATTCACCTGGTATTGACGGTAAAAGATCAAGGGACCCCAACGTGAAAGGGTAAGTGTAAACACTTAGGTACCCTTCCACGTGGGTAATGATGCTCTCTTCAAGGGATGGGATCTTTACCAATTTGTCCCCCTAGTTGCAATCCCTCTTGATTTGCTCGAGATACCCTACGGTTATCGAGCAGATGTATCTCGATAGGTGCTCACACCGACCAGGGACCGATGGAGGTTTCTCGGTTTTGAAGTCTGATTTAAGAACACATGGGCCTGGAACACTCTCCTTAGGGAGCGGATTTACCAGCATTTTATCGTCGGCCGGCCTTGAAGAAGAAGAGGAAGCTTTTTCCTTTTCTGGAACCGGTTTAAATGTTTTCACCATTATATGAGTTGAAGAAAGAAGAAGATAGTAAGGTTTGGTGGTTTGAGGCTAGCGGTAAAAACCTAAGGAGTAGTGAAAGAGAAGAACTTGATAGAGATAAAAGTTTAGAAGAACATATGAAGGTTAAGGTAAAGTTTGATTCAACAAAAAGGAGGCTTATTTATGGATTTATGGTGACGGTTCAACGGCACTAGTGGCTGACCGCCAATTGACGCTCATTAATGGTTTGGGGAACTGTATCGAGGGAATGTCTCAGTCACTTCGATCGCTTACGTCATGGGGATGACATCATAATTCATCTAGGCCGATAAGATCGAAGGCTCAGTTCGTTTCCTGTCACTACACTCCAAGAAACGAGAAGACTATCTGTATATGGTAGAAATCGGGGCCACCGGATTTTACTATTTGATCGAGACTGGGACGTTGCATCAAAGAGCGGAGACATTGAGTTCGAGATTGAAATTTCTTTCTAGATCGAGGTCGGTATCAATCAAAGCCAAGGGAGATAGGTTCCGAGTAACATCGGGGATAGCCGAGTAACAGCGAAGTGAGATATCCGTGATTGGTCGAGGATCGTGGCGTGAATCTCGGAGCGGATCAAATCAGAAGCGGTTAATTAACTGATTATATGATTTCCTTCTGTAATTAAAGTTATACCACAAGTAGAATTCTTCTACTGTATAAAGAGGAGTTCTAGTCATTTGTAGGCATCATTATTCACTGAGAAAAAGCAATACAACTCTTTCTTTCTTACTTGTGTTATTGTTCATCGGTTTACTCCATCTTTACTTTTTTGCACTTATTAGTTCAAGAGTATCTTGACTCGAGGTCGAAGCCCTGTCTAAACACTGGTTCGATTTATCCATAGTTTAATTCTGTCATTTATTTTTATATTTATCAATTAGTATTGAGCGAAATCATATATCCTTAAAATCACAATATAAGTTTAATTGTTATCCAAATTTTAGGGTAAACAAAATCGGTTGCTAATAAGCGCACACCGGCCTGGTCATAATTGTGAGTTGCGACTAACTAAAATCGTAAAGGTCCTGTCCCAATTGGTTTCCGTTTTTTCCCCTAATATCTGTAACTTTGGAAAGAAATAGAAAAAGAAAGGGAGGAAGATATTAATTGTGCGTCATCAAAACTTTCTTCCTTGAAAATCATAGTCAATTTGAGTATCGAACAAGAGAAAGACAAAGTTGGATACTCGTAAAGTAGGGTCGAAACCTGCCCCTCTCCCCAAATTTTACTTACAAAGTTTTCCCACAAAACGCTCTTTCTTTTTGATAAAATATTTGAAATAGACTAAGAGAGTTGTGTCTACTACCACTTGGATGCATCATATAACATACTTTGAATTATCTTCTTTAGACCTGGAGTAATCAAGGGTATAAGACAATGATAAAATTGGCTTTATCGAAATCTTTTTTCACATTTGCAAAGGGAACAAACATACCAGATAGTCATCATTTATCATGTAGTTGAGTTGACGTGAATCATTTTAAGTCTTCTTCTCTTGTTTACCTTTCTCCTTTTTCACTTTTATAGATGTTGTCAAAGGAATTCAAAGTTGAAAAGTCAATACTCAACAGTGCTGTAAATATAAAAAGGGGATGTGCTAAAAGTCAGATTTCCACCGTGATTACTGCTAATTGGTAAACCTAATGCGTTATTACTGATGTACGCATGATGGAGGAGGGGATGAGTTTAAGTTGTATATGCTTTAATGGCGAAAATCTTTTGTATATGCAATTAAGTTACTTATAAGGTAATTTTATATACATATCTATTATAATCATTAATTTAGTAACCTCATAAAATTAATAGCTCTAACCTGCTATGATAGGTTAATTACTTTTTTTAAAAGAAAAATGTCATTGTATAGCCGCTGTAAAAATAATAGCCGAAAAAGTGTATAAAATTTATATATTTTTTGTATATATATATATTCTGTAAGTTATATACAAATTTTATACACGTTTTCAACTACTACATGCAAATAGTTTCTGGCACGGGCTAAAAATAAAATACCCATTTTTAAAATTAAAGTACAATAAGTTAATGATTGCTCCCAAATGCGAACGCAATTATATGTGGTCAACAAGTAATAAAGTAATGAGAAAGAGTACCGAATCCACATGGACCTATAGTTAATTACCTACTAATTCACTAAAATCTTTATTTAACCAAGTGAATCAAAGGTTGGGTTGTCACTAAACTATGGATGCAAAATTAAAATGAGAAACTAAACTAGGACAGGAGAATTATTATTTAGAGTTACTTCAATAGAGATGAATATTTCAGGATTGTGATTGATTCACCAATCTTATTGAGTTCTAGTTAATTCTTCTTCAATTCAAATCGCTTATGGTTGCTACTAACTGGATTATATTTACTGTTAGTTTTATATGGAATTACTACTCACCTGCCCAAGATAGGTTAACGCATATATTTCTATGGAATTAATCTATCAAGAATGCATTAAGATCAAAATATTTAATTAAACATGATGACTAGTTATAATTCTATCCTAACCACAAATTTGCCCCTAACCTTAGAGATAAGATGATATCTATTTTTAACTCTTCTCTAATCTAAAATTGGTCTTTTCAGGTATAATCTAGATAGTTGATAGAACTTAGTTGTTGGCTAACCAATTAAGCAGTTAATCACATAGTTAAAAAAATAACCATGTAATAGCAATTTGTATTGATAAAGGAGAAAATAACAATCAAACATCAATATCATGGCTAACCACAACCCTAGGATTAGGGGACTTAGCCACTACACATAATCATCAAAGTAAATTGACAAATGTTTGAATGATTAAAATACTAAGAAACGATGAATAGTAGAAGAACTCTCTAGCTAATTCTTGCTCCAAATTGCTCCCAACGTGTGTTTTGCCTCAAAAGCGTCGTGTTCCCCTCAAAATTAGGTTTAGAAATTCTTTTATACAAGTTAGGGGTGTGTAGGATAGAATGAACCCTCTCCTAGTCGAAATAGGATAGTTCTCGGGTGGAGGGACATGGCAAGTGTGGGGCGCTAGGCAGAGCACTGGCTTCTTTTTCTACTTCCGCAACATCTATTCACAATGCTACATGCAACTCCTAGCGCTGGTTTGGGCGCTAGCCTTGCACTTTGTCTGATTTTCTTCCTTTTTCGCTTTAAGTCGTGCACATCCATTCTATTTTGCTCTCAATCAATTCTTACACATATGAACACCAAAATTAAGCTCAACTAATCACAACACAAATGAATATAAATAAGATTAACGTAAAATGTAAGGTTAAGCATACAAAAATAAATATTTTTACCCTAATATCAACACCACATACTTAAACTCTTGCTCGTCCTTGAGTAATTTAAAACTTCACTATCCCAAAAGAAACTCAAAATACCACCTCATGAGGGAGCCGAATTTTCATTAAGCACACTTCATCTATGAATATGGTTAATACTAATAATTAAGCCCAGGCATGTGCATTGCACACATTTCTCAACCTCTGCTATACATGCCAAAAGTGTAAGTACGCAATTTCAAAGTATTCAAACAACTTGCCCATAACCACCTCACCTCAAGAACTGACTTGTTTCCACTGAGTACTCTTGGCTTGCATACTCACTCCAACAAAAGAAGTTTATTAACATGATCTATCCATCATGAGATCATGTGCCGTTACCACAAAATAAGAGGAGACAGTCCACACATTCAATTCTTGAGATCAAATATAATTGAAAGACTTACACACAAGAGCAAGAATTCAAGCGCTTTCGTAAAGAAATTCATGTGCTTCACAAGGTGTACCATAGGATTTCCCATAGTGTAGGACTCAACTAATCTAAGTTCGTCAAATCTAGGATAAAATAGGACTTTACGATTGTAATATAGGCTAAGGGAAGTGTAAGATACATTTGGATAAAAGTGATTAACCCTTCTAAGTACATTAATACAATACAACACTTAATTAGTGTGCATACTTGTCAGCATCCACTTTCAAATGTTATACTACAACACCATATTCAAAGGTAGTCCCTCTTTCTGTAAGCACTTCACGTATTGGCAACTTACTAGTGATGATACGATAAGATTCAGAGATGTGTTTTTTTTTTCCTTTTTTTGTTTTGTTGTTTTGTTGTTTTGTTTTGTTGCTCTTTTTCTCTTTTTTTTGCTAACATTCTCCATATGATTACAACTTTCGCTAGCGGTTCTTAGCTTACCGAGGTGCACATTTCTACCCTTCTATGGTTCCACTCAAAAGTTATTTAAGTTCTATCCTTACTTCTTTCTTGCGCTTAGTCTTGTGATTCAAGTGATTTTAGAGGTAAAAGGTTCAATAAAGTCAATTAAGAACAAAAGGGGATAGGCTGGTAATGTGGTTGCAAAAAAAGTGGATAGGCACAAAAGGACTACTATGAAAAATATTAACAATGCTAGGCAATTAAATCTCAATGTGCTAATCAAAGAAACATATAATCATATCCTAAACTCAACGAGACTTAATTACTTCACTTAATCTCACACTCATGACAAGTTCTTGACTAGAACATGATAGCACAGAATACAACTTCAAACCTCTCACACATACTACACAGATTCATTCAGGATGGTTTCATTTCAACTCTTAAGTCAGTGTAAGTAATCACATAAGTAAGATATATTAAGGAATACGCACTAGATTACCATACGAGTCAAGAACTGAGAGAAGGTGTCACAGAATAGTCTATTCAGTATTTCAATGGCATCAAAATTTTTAAAACTTGTCAGGAACGTAATTTGCATGCCAAGGCGTAAATATACTAGCATAAAACAAGTCAAAAGGCATATAGGATCAATTTCTTCTTCTTCTTTCCTTAATTCCTCTAAACCAAAAATTCAAATATCCAATTCAAGTTACATCCCCTAAAAAATAATCGATACCCAATGAAAAACCAAAGGAGATTATTGCTTACTAACTAAATTAAAGCTAACTACTTAAAGCAAAATAAAATATTTTTTATTTTATTTTTGTTTCCAGTTTTTTTCTTTCTCAGACTTAAATCCCTCAAGAAAACTGTCTAGAAAATCCACCATCAGAAAAAAGTCTAATTTGTTTTTTTCATTTTTTCATGTTTTATTTTTCATAATGATTATTACTAATTATTACTATAGAAAGAATGCTAAAATTAATATTATACTAGGCTAATATGCTAAAGGAACTATTACATTACGAAATAAATAAATAAAGTTAAGTGACTAACAAAAAATATGCAAACAAAAATAAACATAGGAAGTTTCCCCCCCCCCCCCCCCCNAACTTGACCAGTGGGTTGTCCTCAACAGACATACAAACAATAAATAAGTTGGGTGGAACAAAGGGACTCCCTACTACTCTAACCCTTTTGGGGCGTACTATGTTCCTCATTAGACTGTGCACCGCCTGAAGTTCTAACAGGTTCTATCTCTGTATTATATCCATCATCATCAGCAGCAGCAACATCAACACCTTCTAGTGTCAGGATCCATTAACCTCTTCACCATCATCACCTCCCTCATGAGAGCTAAGAACCATGTTCTTATCCTCAGACAGGTGAATAGGATTTCCAGGTGCAAGTCCCAATATCTCCTCCATGGCTCCCGGTAAAGGATATTCCGTGTACAACTGCAAATTCTCATTATCTGTTACTCCAAGTCACCGTATGATCAAGTTCAATGTGCCATAGATGTGGAGGTTGAAGTTCTCATCCCTCTCAGCCTTGGCAGTGTTGCTCAACTTCTTTGTGGTGTCCGATAGAGCTGTGATATCTAAGAGACCCATCAGGGTAGGCTGTATATCATCACTATATGTGATGTTTATGGGTTGGCATACGCAGTCCGTGTCTTTTTTCGAAAAATATTTACGTAAAAATTTGAAGAAAATATGATTTTTGGCTTTAAAAATAACTTGGGTTGACTACGGTCAACATTTTGTGTAAACAACTTTGGATCGGTATTTTAACGATTTTGGTAGGTCCGTATTATAATTTTGTACTTGGGTGTATACCCGGAATTGAATTCGGAGGTCCCTAAGTTGATTTGATTTATCTTGCCGAAAGTTAGCAATTTGAAAGTTTGGAAATTTCTTAGGTTTGACCGTAGGTTAACATTATGGTTAAGAGGCTTGGATTTTTGTTTCGAGACTAGGAATAGTTTTGTTTTGATATTTGAAACTTGTCTGCAAAATTTGGTGCAAATCAGAGTTGGTTTGGTAGGATTCGGACCCTTAGTTGTGATTCTAGTTGTTCTTGAGTTAGAAATTTCATCTGTTTTGATGTCTAATTTATAGTTTTAGATGTTATTTTGGTATTTTAATCATACGAGCGAGTTCATATGATGATATTACACTTGTGTGCATGTTTAGTTTGAAGCTTGAGGGTATCGGGTGAGTTTCGGACGTGTTTCGGATGAGTTTGGAAAGTGTAAGGACTACTGGTGCAGAGTTAACTTCCAGTGTTTGATGCATATCTCGTAATTGTGAGGTCTGGATTGCATTAGAGAGTGGGGTATGGGATTGGTGACCTCATATTTCCGAGGAATGGGTTCGCTTTTACGAACTTTCATGGTCGCTTTTGCGAAGATAGGGGGTTGCATTAGCGATCGCAAGCGACTTGAGTAAGCTTCGCCATTTGCGAAGCTTTTGGCAAATTTACAAAGGAGGGGGGATGTTCGCATTTGCGGGATGATTGTGGCATTTGTGATATGCGGATATCTGATGCACAGTTCACATGTGCGACTTGTGCTTTGCATTTTCGGTATTCGCAATTGTGAAAAAGACATCGTAATTGCAACATCTGCAACTGGGTAAAAGAGGGTGAAAACGGGACTTATCTTATTATACACCATGTATAAACCCTAAACACTCTAGAGGCGATTTTCAGGAATTTCTTCTTCCCAAAATCGTTGGTAAGCAACTCTAATCCACTTTCTTTCAATTCCCCATTACTTTTCATGAGATTTCAACATCAAAATTAGGATTTTTATGTTAGAAATTAGGGATTTGGTAGAAATTGGAGATTTTGTAAATTTATATTTAGACTTCAAATTAAGGTCGAATTTCGAAATAACACACCATCGGGCTCGGGGTGAATGGATAATCGAGTTTTGGTCCGAATCTCGGGTCTTGACCAAGGGGGGCCAGGGTTGAATTTTGTTGACTTATTGAAAAATGGTCAAAATTGAACCTTTTTCATTAATGGGTAGTTTCTAAAACTTATTTTGAATCGTTTGATCAATAATTTGCTAGATTTGATTGGTTTGGAGGCTTGTTCAAAACATAAACGTGGTTGATTGATTACTTTATTTGCAGAGTGAGGTAAGTGTTGTGTCTAACCTTGACTTGAGAGAATTAAAGACTTGTTGAATTATTTGTTATGTGAATTATGCGGGGAAACAACATATATGCGAGGTGATGAGTGTATTGATAACTAGAGATTTTAACCTACTAATTACTCTCTTTTGCTTAGGTTTTGGGTCAAAAATGCGTTAAGGTATTCCCGAAAACTAACTCAAGGTGCTTACTTACAGGTGTTGGTCAAAATGAGGTAAAGAAGGCAAAACGAACTCATAAAGGAGCCAAACTTGCACAAGTCCTAAACTTTACAGGAGCGTTGCTAGTGCCATTATTACGTTGTAGCGCAAGTTCCTCCACTGAGGCGCATTACAAAGGGCTGCCGCAAACTTGAGGTTCAGATAGATGAGATTGGACTCGGTTTGGACCGCTGACCGCGTCACAAAAGCGCGGCTGCGGAGGAAATTTCGCTGAGAGCGGGAAGTTGAGAATCAGAGAACTAGCAAACCTTGGGCCAAGCATAAAACACGGTCAACATCCATTTTACGCTGCCGCGAAGCCACCTAAATGCTGAGGCGGTAAGAAGTCCGCTGGGAGCAAAATCAATGTTCAAAGAGTCTGCAACTGAGCCAAAATGAAGGAACGCGGTCCGCGAAAATTTTACGCTGCCCCGAATAAAGATCACGTGGACGCAGTAGCTTTTATGCTGTCCGCGAAATCCATCCCAGGCCAAGTGAAAATATGAAGAAACGCGGCTCGCGCTCGTTATTGCGCAGGCGCGAAAGTCCATTCGCTGAGGCGTCCATTATTTCGCTGACAACGGAACCTCCGCAAGGGTATTTTTGTCCCATAATTTTAGCTATGTATAAATAGATCATTTTCACATTTTTAGGTTATCTTTTGTATGAGGGAGCTCGTGAACAGCAGCACTTTTCCACTTTGAGTAATTTTAGAGTAGCTTTAGCTTATA
>MDKI01161412.1:0-26803 GCA_005239505.1 Nicotiana paniculata
TAAACTCAGAATAGAAGAAGATATCATTGCTCGTTCGAGAGATGAAAATCATTCCAGATCCAGCCGTCCTAAATCAGATAGAAGAACAGGTAAAACAGGTACGATCCTTACTTAGGACCCTTAGGACATGATATCCTCCCCAGGTTCGAAAACACTAGGTCGAACTATAGACCACAAGGAAGAGACGTAGTCTCATCCTTGTTTAGATCTAGAAAAGATTGAGATGAACGACCTAGAGGTAGTACTCAAATTGGGGATCATAACTTTAATGTAAGTATTACTGAACTTGTCTCAATATTGAGGAACATGGGAGACAAGGTTAAGTGGCCCAAAGAGATGCAGTCAAATCCAAGTAGAAGAAACCCAGATCACTGGTGTGAATTCCACAACGATCATGGGCAAAAAACTGCAGATTGCAGATTCTTACAAGGTGAAGTAGAAAATTTATTAAAACAGGGCTATTTAATAGAATTGTTTAGTGATACAGGTAAACGGGCATATATGAGGAACATGCAGGAGCCCCCAAAGCCTCCTTCTCCAAAACGAACCGTCAACGTGATACACGGAGGTGAAGAAGTGAATGGAGTGATCTGCAAAACAACCACAAAGTTCACAATTACACATGGAAAACGAGCTCGTGAAAATATGAAAGAAGACAATATAACCTTCGATGATGCAGATATCGGCGGATGATGCTTTGGTAATATCTTTACTTATTCATGACACAAACGTAAAAAGAGAATTGATTGATCCAGGCAATTTAGTCAATATCATTTTGCTAAGAGTCGTGGAAGAAATGCTACTGGGGAATCAAGTAATCCCAAGGGCACGAGCCATATCAGGGTTTGATAACTCTACGCTTATAACAAAAGGAGAAATTGAGCTTAGCACTTATGCTGAGGGGGTGATCAAAAGTACCAAGTTCCAAGTCATCGATACTGACATGGCTTATAACGTGATCATGGGAAGGCATTGGATCCACGACATGAAAGCGATACCATCCATGTTGCATCAGGTAATTAAATTCCCCTCTGAATGGGGGATTCAACAAATCAAAGGCGATCAGCAGACCGCAAGAAATATAACTTCTGTGATACACTACAACAAGAAAATAAAGGTGGAAGAATTACGAGATAAGGGAATCTCCCAAGCAGGTAACGCCGCCCAAACGGGCATGGAATAAGTCACTACCCAAATAGGTACAGAAGGTATTATTGCTGAAACAGGTACAAAAGAAAATACTTACGAGAAGGAGAATCAAATTACCACGGAAGGTATACTATACCACACAGATGCAGATTCCAGACCGGACATCATTCGTGAACCGGAGGAAGATAAGCACATCAAAACAACTATGGAGGAGCTCGAAGCTGTTCCATTATCTGAACAAAAGCCTGAGCAGAAAGTGTATATAGGCACAAGGCTAGGCCCCACTCGAAGAGAAGAAAAGAAAGCAAGGACCATTCAAGAACCAAGTGATCGGCGAAGAGGTACATAAACTCTTGAAGATTGGTTTGATACGAGAGGTAACGTGCCCTAACTGGCTAGCAAACACCATGGTAGTACCTAAAAAGAATGGCAAGTGGAGAGTATGCGTAGATTATACTGACTTAAATAAAGCATGCCCCAAAGATTCATTCCCATTGCCACATATAGATCAAATGATTGATGCCACAACAGGTCATGAATTATTGAGCTTCTTAGATGCATATTCTGGTTATAATCAGATTAAAATGAATCCCTCAGATGAGGAAAAAACTTCCTTCATTACAAATAGGGGGACTTACTGTTATAAAGTTATGCCTTTTGGCTTAAAAAACGCTGGAGCCACCTATCAAAGGTTAATGACTAAAATGTTCCAAGAACATCTTGGATAGACGATGGAATTCTATATTGATGATATGTTGGTAAAGTCAACACAAGCACAAGACCTTTTCCAGCATCTCTCTACTGCTTTTGATATTTTACGCAGGTATAATATGAAGTTAAATCTAGAGAAATGCGCTTTTGGAGTGCAATCAGGTAAATTTTTGGGTTTCCTTGTATCAAACAGAGGAATAGAGGTAAATCCCACTCAAATTAAAGCTATAGAGGAAATACCTGATATTTTAACAAATAAAAAGGAAGTTCAAAGACTGATTGGGAGAATATCAGCTTTGGGTAGGTTTATTTCTAAATCATCCGAAAAAAGTTTTAAATTCTTCTCAGTTCTCAAAAAGCAGAATCAGTTCGAATGGACTGAAGAATGTCAACAGGCCCTCAAGAATCTGAAGATTTATCTATCGAAACCTCCATTGCTTTCAAAGCTAAAAGAAGGGGAAAGATTGTACATCTACCTGGCTGTCTCAGAAATTGTTGTAAGTGCAGTACTGGTAAGATAAGAAAAAGGTAAACTATCACCTCTCTATTATGTAAGTAAAACTTTGCTAGATGCTGAGACTAGATGTCAACATCTGGAAAAGTTAGCCTTAACTTTAATAATGGCATCTAGAAAATTACGACCATATTTTCAATGCCACCCAATCACCGTTGTGACCTCATATCCTTTAAGAAATATTCTTCATAAAAAGGAATTGTCAGGAAGATTAGCCAAGTGGGCCATAGAATTAAGTGAGCATGAAATAATCTATCATCCTAGGACTACAATTAAGTCTCAAATACTAGCTGATTTTGTCGTTGACTTTAGTAATAACATTGTATCTGAAGTAGAAAAAGAGTTACAACTCTTTAACGGTGCTAATCAAGGCCTATGGATCTTGTTTACCGATGGTTCTCCAAATATAAAAGGTGACGACTTGGGCATAGTCTTAATATCACCGACGGGTGAAAAGACACGGCAAACTATCAAGTGTTAACCGATGATGCACACAAGTCATAATACACTGCATGAAGCTACTTGCGGCCTCAAACTGTCAAACTGGACACAATTGCTCAAAACGACCAATCGGGTGGTTACACTTGGAGGCTAAGCT
The DNA here is from genome assembly GCA_005239505.1 of Nicotiana paniculata. Taxonomy (NCBI): domain Eukaryota; kingdom Viridiplantae; phylum Streptophyta; class Magnoliopsida; order Solanales; family Solanaceae; genus Nicotiana; species Nicotiana paniculata. Next base: position 2,973 of record MDKI01161412.1, read on the forward strand.
GAATACTAGAAAACACAATAAAAACTAATAAAAATAAGAGGGTGGGCGGCCAAATCCCTTTGAGGCAGATTTGGTCCTTAAAACTACTAGTTTGGGTCATTGGTTTGGACTCCAATTGGGCTTCTTTTGAAACACCCCTTTTGGACCTCTTTTAAGCTCATTTTAGGCTCTTCTAGGTGCCCATTTGGTGGGCTTCAAGGAATGATTTTGGGACTCAATATTCCTCCTCTTGGACTTCAATTTGAGCTACCAAATAATTGTAAAACATGGACAATTCATCTCCGTTGATGTTTGAGCTCTTCCTCTACAATTAAAAGCTTGTTTATTTGCCATTGAAGTCCAGCAACCATAGTCTACAATTCTATCGCTTATGATCTTGTAAATGGCCTTCTTAGATCCTCCAAAATTCCATCCTTGTCCTTGATGTTACCAATGACCTCTTGAAATCCCGACGCTGACGTGAAATTTGCCGGAGACTATTGATACCCAATTTTACCTTCATAATTTTATAAAATATTATATATACTTTCAACGCATCATTTTCGCATCATTAATCAATTTACAAGAATCATATAAGTTTTTTTTATATTTTTAGAGCTTTAAATTAATTTTCTCGCATATAAATTGTTCAAATATATATTAATTACCCTTTCAAATTATTTTTGTGATGACTTAATCATCCAAATTTATTATTACAGTGTAACGACCCAGCCGGTCGTTTTGCATATTAGGATTCCGTCCCTTTAAATAAAACCTTCCATAGCGGCTATTCGTGCTTTATGACTTGCGGGAGCGAGTGGTTCGGGATTTGGGAATGGTTTGAGTGGTTTAGGGACACTTGGTTCCTTAGGGTTGGCCTATTTGGCCAAGTTTGACTTCGGTCAATATTTTGAGAAAACGACCTCAGAATCGAGTTCTGATAGCTCCATTAGCTCCGTATGATGATTTCGGACTTGGTCATATCTTTGGATTGGTTTTCTCACGACCCGGGGGCGTTTCGGCGCCCAATATTGAAACAAGAAGTTCCTTAAGTCTATATTTTGGTTTAGGACGCGTTTTTGTGTTTTTGAGGTCTGAACGGAATTCCGGGACCAGGAGTAGTTCTGTATAGTCATTTATGACTTGTCTGTAAAATTTGAAGTCATTCTGAGTAGTATAGCCCCGTTCGGCGCGATGAGGTGAATTCTAGAATTCCTTAAGTTCTTAATTTGATTCAAGGGGTTTTGGAGAGTGATTTTGAGTTTTAGCGATGTTATGAGTGATCCCTAGGCTCGAGCAAGTCTGTATAATTATTTGGGACTTGTGGGTATATTTTGACGGGGGCTCGGGTGGGCCCAGGTGCCTCCCGGACCCCCACGACGCCAAAAACCAGCAAAAATCACTGCTGGTGCACAGCAGCTGGTGTGACCGCTAGTGCGGACTTGTGCCTGCTGGTGCGAGTCCGCTGGTGCGAGTTCCTTCGCAGGTGCGACTCCGCTGGTGCGGATTTTTCCTCACAGGTGCGGGACCGCACCTGTGGTCCCAAAGTCGCAGGTGCAAAAATCCCTGTGAGACAGACTTATTTAAGGACCCAAAAACACGGGTTTTCTTCCTTTTCCATTCCTAAACTCCCTTAGAAGACCTTAGAGCTTGGGAGGGGCTGTCCAACGCTATTATCATCAAAGGTGAGCAATTTCTCCCCTAAGTTGTCAATTATACATGGAATTTAAATATTTTTATTCTTAAAATAACAAATCATGGGAAATTGGGTAGAAACTTCTACGGCTTTGATAATTAGTGAATTATCCCATATTAGCCATAAATTCTTGAATAAATTATATAATTTCGCTCCTTAGGCTTCGCGTAATCTATTCCTCCAAGATTTTTCGAAATCCGAACGCATGGGCCCTGGTTCAAAATTTCAAGAATCGTCAAGAATGTTAAATTTGGAATTCTTGCTAATTCTTCTTCTTGAACCTTAAATTGATTCAATTACATCATGTTTGGCTAGTCGTGAGCCGTCAGGAGTAGTTTCGGAGTTCGGGCGCACCTTTTGATCCGGTCCTTGGTCCGAGGAGTGCTTTTATCGAGGTGAGTCTCCTTTCTAACCTCGTAAGAGGGAAATTGTCCCTCTAGTTAACCTTGATTGCTATGTGATCTTGTTTGGGGGATACGTACGCACCAAGTGACGAGAGTTAGGACACAACATGTTCATTGTTTCCCTATTGTAGCCTAAATATGACTTGTATTCTTGTGTGATTGGTATTTATGCCTTTGAACGTTGTGATACTTGGCTTGATTTAAGTGTGATAAGAATAATCACAGGATGGGTTCGGGCCGTACGCCATGGCAGAGTGATGATTGACTATATTATGGGATCGATCCGTACGCCACGACAGAGTGATGATTGACTATATTATGGGATCGGGCCATACGCTACAACAGAGTGATGATTGACTATATTATGGGATCAGGCCGTACGCCACGGCAGAGTGATGAGAGAGTATATGATGGGAGCGGGCCGTACGCCACGGCGAGGATTACATGATGGGATTGGGATGTAAGCCACGACGAGGATTACAGGATGGGATCGGGCCGTACGCCACGACAAGAATTCAGGATGGGATCGGGCCATACGCCACGGCGGATACCAACATTGGTGGATTTTGGATTTTTATTTAGTGTCTAGTATTGATGTACTTGGTAATTTGTCTTACATGCCTACTGTTTTCCTTACATCTTGCTTACTTTATTATTGTTGGACCTTAGTGAGTATCGAGTCGACTTCTCGTTACAACTTCTTTGAGATTAGGCGGGATACTCACTGGGTAGATATTTATGTATGTACTCATGCTGCACTTTCTTTTCTTCTGTACTTGACTGTACAGGTGCGTAGGTTGGTACATCTGGTTATCAGTCCAGTGCTAGATACTGACTGTTGTTGGTTATACTTCACGGTGAGCTGCTCTTCCTGGCGATTCCTGGCAGCACCCTGGAGTTTCCTTTTGTTATTTTCCCCGTCTATTTCATTCAGACTATGGGATTGTGTATATATATATATATATATATATATATATATATATATTGATGTATTCTGGTGTATTCTGATAGTTGCCCGCGATACTCGTGACACTAGTTCCTGGCACACACGTGCGTACATTTTGGGCGTTTGGGTTGCATTTTCATACATATGCTTATCTTTTGACTCACGTATCAGATGCCTTATTTTCATGTCACCGGCTAATATCATGTAAATAAATGTTTAAAACTGGTAAAAGTTAGATGTAATCACATGGGAAGGGTAACACTTAGTAGAATTCATGTTGGCTTGCCTAACCCTGTTGTTGGGCGCCATCACGACCCATGTGGGAAATTGGGTCGTGACATACAACTACATATATATTTTATAACATTTTATTTCATTTTATATAATTAAATTTTTATTTTTTGAGATATTTACACAATTTTACAATAATAGCCTATATTCTATACATAATTATATTATTTACACTAAAATAGCATTTTATAATCTTATAATATTAAGCTATTTATTTTAATCATTTTACTGCATAAATACTATTTTTTATTTATAAATTATTATTTTAAATAAATTTCAATGATTAATTTATAGCCCAATATAGGGCACATATTTGGACCAAATCAGGCCCAAACACTTGGCCTTTTACTCTGCATCAACCCAAGCCAAACAACCCCATTGGCTTACCTGGTCAAAACCCATTTTCTTGAGCTGTCCCAACTTCTTTTAATCCTGGTCGTTGATCTCTTAAGATCGAAGGCCCACAATAAACCAACCCTTCTCTTTATATCTCCATAACCCAACCCTAAAGACCACTTTTCTCAAACCAGCTGCCTCTATACTCTATCGAACCTTCTTCTCTCTTCTGCAAACCCTAGCACTCTCCCCTTAGTTCCTCTCCGATTTCGGCCTGAAAATGGAATCTACCTATGATCTAGTTACCTTATAAGCCTTTTCTCATTGTTGGTTGTCCGTTTATGGTATTACTTAGGTAACTTTGGCAAGTAAAGCTTCCGTGATCGAACTGGAACAACTCGAATCTTTTGATTTTGGGAGGTATTCTATCTATATACGCTCAACAAGGAGCTATTTTCACTCTTGGTTCGATTTTCAGACGATTGAACTCAACTAGGGTTTGAGACTCTCCATCTCCTCTTCTGATTCTGATTTGCATGTGATATTTTCTTTTCTGATTTGTGCTTAATTGATTGTTTTCCATGTTTGTTTTTTCAATTTATACTACTATATAAACCCTCTTTCCCGTTCCCATTCTAAGGTCTGAACAAACTATTCCTTTTACTATTGTTACTACCACTAATCTCTCACTCATTCTTTATTATTGTGAGAATTTGATTTTGGCCGGCTGAAAGCCAAATCTACCGAAATTCGAACTGCCCCGGGTTCATCCGAGACCTTTGGGAGCTCTGACACATTGAGAACTTTGGGGTTCTACTGCTCTCTTTGCCCTTGAACCACTACTGGGACTGTTTTTTCTTATTTTCTTGTTTGATTATTTGCCAGTGGTAAGTCTCCTTGGCCACAAAATTTTTATTCTCTTTGTTTGTATTATGTGTTCTCCTAATTCATGTCCCTGAAACTTCTATGAAGCACTGCTCTGCTACACTACTTTGTTTGTAACTTTACTGTTCTAAGGTCTTTATTTTGTCTCGAAATTGGACTTGCCCGGATTCTAGTTGTGAGCTGTAGTTGGCATATGTGCTAGCATGCATGATTTTATAATTCTCCTAAGCTTGTTTAATCTAGTGTGTTATGTTGATACCTGAGGTTAATCCTGAGTTGGCTTCTCTTCCTTGTTATTGATTGTTATAATAGTCTGGGAAATATTCTGTTAAGTCACTCATGCCTAACCTGCTGCTTTTTGGGGTTCTACCATTCATTAAGACTTGTTCTCATGCAATTTTTGTTCTATTGTGTGTTTGTTGACATGATCATCTCTGTATTCCTCAGTACTAGTTAAACCTTTAGAGTAAACATTACAATTGGATTTTTCCTATATGTGGTCAGCTATTGCTGTATCTGATGCCTGTTTGTCTTACTTCTGAAAATTGACATGCCTCTTGTATTGTGACTCATGTTTAGCTTGTTAAAGTTCTCCCCTGCCCAGTCAAGTGATTGTTTGATCATGAATTTGTTCTGTTAAGATTTTTTTATTAGGTTTTCATGTTAGAACCTTCATGTTTAGGCTATGCTCAACTTATTCTACTAGGTTTCATGATCAAACCTTTTGTTTAAAAGCACTTTAGGCTGTTTTTAACCATGCTTTGTTTGGAACTTCATTTAAAATCGTTTGCTATCCCATGATGATTAATCATGTCACTATCACGACCCGATTTACCCTCCGAAGGTGTCGTGACGGCACCTAGTCTCTATGATTAGGTAAGCCTACTATTAAGGGAAAATAATTGACATAAAACACAATAAATAAAGGGAATAAGGGCAATGATATAATATAACATACTGGTCGCTCGGCTCATACAAAAGAATACTTTCCTAATGACCCAGAATGTCACAAAAAATCACAAGCTTCTAAAACTACTGTAGCTCTAAACAATCTGGAAAATACATAGGAACAACTCTAAGCGATAGAATAAAAGTGGACTCAGAGGATTATGCGGACGCGGCAAAATTACCTTGCAGTCTCCTAGAATCAGCAGAAATGGCTAACCACGAGGCTGATAGCTCGTACCTGGATCAGCACACAAAAACATGTGCATGAAAAGGCATGAGTACACCACATTTGGTACCCAGTAAGTGCCAAGCCTAACCCCAGTCAAGTAGTGACGAGGTCAGGTTAAGGCTCTACTGGATTTCTATATAAATCAATTTAAAAACAGTACAAAAGATAGGTAATGTCTACAGTAAGTAGTTTAAGAAAATAATATAAAGTTTTACAGTAAAGAGAGTCCTCCGCTCAACACAATGTATCACAAAGTGGAATCTCCTGGGATACCATCCCGTAGTTCCAAATGATTATGCAGTACAGGGGGATCTCCCGGAATACGTCCGTAGTCCCAAAATAAATATACAGTACATGGGGATCTCCCAGAATACGTCCGTAGTCCCAAAATAATTATGCAGTACATGGGGATCTCCCGAAATAAGTCCATAGTCCCAAAACAAATATGCAGTACAGGGGGATCTACCAGAATATGTCTGTAGTCCCAATTTAAATATGCTATGCAGGATGAATGACAAGCCTAACATCGAATTTACACAGTTTTTACTAATCACAGATAAGGAAAATAAGGTCTTAACTAAGAATGGCGCACAAAAGATCGAGTAGGCATTTAAACACGTAAGCATGTTTTCCTAATCTAAGCTAAACAATATATCATATTAGAGCAAGTTCATAGAAGAGAAAACAATTTATGTTTTAGGAAGGGAAAAATGAGATTTTTGCAATAACGGTCCATGTACGTACTCGTTACCTCACGTACACGGCGCCCACACAACAATTAGTATCAAATATCCTAAGGGGGAAGTCCCCAACACAAGGTTAGGCAAGTCACTTACCTCAACCGCTCAAATCAACTTGGAACCACGTTCTTGCCACGAGTATCCAACTCCGAATGGCCCGAATCTATTCAAATAAATTACATAATGTAAACATAGCTATAAACAACCAATTCAACTAATAAATTTGAAGCTAAGACGCGAAATTAGGAAAATCGCCCAAAAAGTACCCCGGGCCCACGTCTCAAAATCGGGTAAAATTTACAAATTATTAACACCCGCTCATTCACAAGAACACTCGAACAAAAATCATCGAAATCCGACGTCAAAATCTCAATCAAATCTCGGATTTTCAATGGGGAGTTTTTTCTCCCATTTCCAAACTTTTGCTCTCAAATTCCTTGATTAGATTGAAGAACTTACTATAGATTGAAGAAATACAAGCGAAATAAGATTAGGAATCGTTACCTACTGATCCCCTCTTCAAAATCCACCCAAAATTGCCTATTCCCGTGCTCCTAATAGTTTTTCGAAGTTATGAAATTCAAACCCTCGAATTATCTATTTCTGACCAGCGATTTCCGCTTCTGCGGTTAATTGGGCTGCACCTGCGGTCCCGCACCTGCGGAGAAGGCATCGCAGGTGCGAAAAGTCACTTAATGGGCTGGGGCCGCATCTGCAATCCCAGATGCACACGTCCAAATCTGCTTCTGTGGTTAGCTCAGCCGCTTCTGCGGGGCCGCACCTGCGGTCCAACTTCCGCAGGTGTGAAGAAACACTAGAACAACCCACAACAGATTTGCCTAAGTCCCATTTTCTTCCCCTTGAGCATTCAAAACACACCCGAGGCCCCCGGGACCTCAACCAAAACCACCAACCAGTCCCATAACATCATTAGAACTTAGTCGAGCCTTCAAAACACATCATATAACACCAAAGACAAGGATTACACATGCATTCAAGCCTAAGGACTTAGCTTTCTTTCCAAATCTACAAATGATGCCAAAACATGTCAAAACTAGTCTGAATGACCTCAAATTTGACACACAAGTCACAAATGACACCACGAACCTAAAACCACTCCCGGAATTCCATTCCGAGTCTGATATCAAAATTTCACCTATTAGCCGAAATCGCCGAAAATCTAACTTTCTCAATTTCAATCCCAAATCTACTACAGACCTCGAAAACACATTCCAGACATGCTCCTAACCCCAAAATCACTCAACAGAGCTAACAGAGTCGACGAAATTCCATTCCGGACATGTCTTCACACAGTTCTGACTACGGTCTGATTTCTAAGGCTTAAACTCATAATAAGGGACAAAGTGCCCCAAAGCTCTCTGAATTTCATAGCTAATCACTCCAGAAAGTCCCAATAGCAGAAAGAAACGTGGGGAAAGCATTTATTAGGGGATCGGGGCTCTAACTCTATAAACGACCGGTCGGGTCGTTACATCCTCCCCCTCTTAAAATAATCGTTCATCCCCGAACGAGTATAAAGACATACCTGAAGTTGTAAAAAGATGAGGGTACTGGCTGTGCATATTCTGCTCAGTCTCCCAAGTCGCCTCCTCGACCGGCTGACCCCTCCACTAGACTTTTACTGATGCAATGTTCTTTGACCTGAGTTTTCTGACCTGCCTATCCAAAATGGATACTGGCTCCTGTACATAAGATAGATCCTTGTCCAACTGGACTGAGCTGAAATCCAATACATGAGCCGGATCACCGTGATACTTCCAGAGCATAGATACGTGGAATACCGGATGAACTTCTTCTAGACTGGGAGGTAAGACAAGCTCATAAGCAATCTCCCTAATGCGCCGCAATATCTCAAATGGGCCAATGAACCTCAGACTCAACTTTCCCTTCTTCCCGAACCTCATGACACCCTTCATAGGCGATAACCGAAGCAAAACTCGATCACCAGTCATAAATGCCACATCTCAAACCTTCTGGTCCGCATAACTCTTCTGTCTAGACTGGGTTGTGCGAAGTCTCTCTTGAATCACCTTCACCTTGTCCAGGGCATATTGGACTAAATATGTACCCAACAATCAGGCCTCGCCCGACTCAAACCAACCCACTGGGGACCGGAACCACCTACCGTACAAAGCCTCATAGGTGCCATATAAATGCTGGACTGGTAACTCTTATTGTAGGCAAACTCTGCGAGTGGCAAGAACTTGTCCCATGACCCTCCGAACTCCATCACACAGGTGCAGAGCATATCCTCAAGAATCTGAATCATGCGCTCGGACTGCCCGTCTGTCTGAGGGTGAAAGGTTGTTCTTAGCTCTACCCTGGTGTCCAACTCCTCCTGTATGGCTCTCCAGAACCGAGATGTGATCTAAGTACCTCTGTCCGTGATGATAGATACTGGAATACCGTGAAGGTGGACGATCTCTCTGATATAGATCTCGGCCAATCTCTTTGAAGAATAAGTGGTCAACACCAGAATGAAATGAGCTGACTTGGTCAGCCGATCCATGATCACCCAAATAGCATCGAACTTTCTCAAAGTCCGTGGAAGTCCAACTACAAAGTCCATGGTGATCCCCTCCCATTTCCACTCGAGGATATCTAACCTCTGAAGTAAACCACCCGGCCTCTTGTGCTCATATTTGACCTACTGACAATTGATACACTTGGCCACAAACCCCACTATATCTTTCTTCATCTTTCTCCACCAATAATGCGGTCTCAAATCTTGGTACATCTTTGTGGCATTCGGATCAATGGACTACCGCGAGCTATGAGCCTCCTCAAGAATCATCTCCCAAAGACCATCTACATTGAGCACATAGATCCGGCCCTGCATCCTCATCATGCCATCATCATCTATATTCACATCTCTGGCATCACCTCGCCGGACCCTGTCCTGATGAACCAGAAGGTGGAGTCATCATACTGATGCTCTCAGATGTGGTCATAAAGAGAAGACCGAGCAACCACACAAGCGAATACTGGCTAGGATCTAAAATATCCAACCTCAAGAATTGGCTGGCTAAAGATTGAACATCCAAGGATAAAAGCCTCTCAACTGCTGGAAGATATGCCAAGCTCCCCAAACTCTCCGCCGGCGACTCAAGGCGTCGGCCACTACATTGGCCTTCCCTGGGTGGTATAATATAGTGATATCATAGTTTTTAAGTAGCTCCAACCACCTCCGCTGACGTAGATTAAGGTCCTTCTGACTGAACAAGTGCTGCAAGCTTCGGTGATCAGTGTAAATCTCACAAGGAACACCGTACAAGTAATGACGTCAGATCTTCAGGGCGTGAACAATAGCTTCTAACTCGAGGTCATGAACTGAATAATTCTTCTCATGAACCTTCAATTGCCTGGACGCGTAGGCAATCACCCTACCGTCCTGCATCAATACTGCTCCAAGGCCAATGGTCAAGGCATCACAATAGACATTATAGGACCTAGAACCTGTAGGCAATACTAATAGTAGGGTTGTAGTCAAAGTTGTCTTGAGCTTCTGAAAGCGCTCCTCACACTCCTCGGTCCACCTGAATGGAGAACCCTTCTGGGTTAGTCTGGTCAAAGGTTCTGCAATAGATGAAAATCCCTCTACAAAGCGATGGTAGTACCCTGCCAAACCAAGGAAATTTCGGATCTCCGTAGCTGATGACGGTCTAGGCCAACTTTGCACCGCCTACACCTTCTTCGGATCTACTTTGATCCCAACAAAAGACACTATGTGGCCCAAGAATGCCACTGAATCAATCCAGAACTCACTTAGAGAATTTTGCATACAATATCTTCTCCCTCAAAGTCTGAAGCACAATCCTCAAGTGCTGCTCATGATATTTCCGTTATCGCAAATATAACACGATGTCTTCAATAAACACAATGACGAAAGAATGAAGATAAGGTCGAAACATACTATGCATCAAATGCATAAAACCTGTTGGGGCATTGGTCAGCCCAAAGGACATGACAAGAAACTCATAGTGACCATATCTGGTCCTGAAGGCAGTCTTCGGGATGTCCAGCTCCCGAATCTTCGACTGATGATAGCCAGATCGCAAGTCAATCTTGGAGAATACTCTGGAACCCTGTAACTAGTGGAATAAATCATCAATGCGAGGCAAATGGTACTTGTTCTTCATTGTAATCTTGTTCAGCTACCGATAATCAAGACACATACGCATAGAGCCATCGTTTTTCATCACAAATAGTACTGGAGCACCCTAAGGTGATACACTGGGCCTGATGAAGCCCTTATCAAGCAATTTCTGCAACTGCTCCTTCAACTCCTCCTTCAACTCCTTCAACTCAGGAGGAACCATATGGTAAGGAGGGATAGAAATGGGCTGAGTGCCTAGACACAAATCAATGGCGAAATCAATATCTCTATCGGGCGACATACCCAGAAGATCAACTGGAAATATATCAGGGAAGTCCCTTACTATTGGGAATGACTCAACTAGAGGAGTATCGATACTGAAATCTCTCACATAGGTCAAATACGCATCACACCGCTTCTCAACCATCCGTTGAGCCTTAAGAAATGAAATAACTCTGCGGGGAGTATATTCTAAGGTACCTCTCCACTCTAATCTCGGCAAACCTGGCATAGCTAGCGTCACAGTCTTAGCCTGACAATCAAGAATAACATAATGGGGCGACAACCAGTCCATGCCCAAGATAACATAAAAATCTACCATGCTGAGTAATAACAAATAAGACCTGGTCTCAAAACCACTAAGAGAAATCAAACACGACCGATATACGCGGTCCACAATTAGAGAGTCTCCCAAAGGAGTATATACATAAACAGAGGAACTCAAAGAATCCCGAGATATCCCAAAATGTGGAGAAAAATAAGAGGACACATATGAATATGTAGAGCCCGGGTCAAATAATACTGATGCATCCCTAAGATAGACAGGGAAAATACCTGTGCTGACTAAATCTGAAGCAACAACCTTGGAACGGGCTGGAAGGGCATAGTACCTGGCCTGGACCCCCTTCTCTAGGGCAACCTCTATCTCCCCGACCTCCACCTCGAGCTGGTTGAGGAGGTGGAGTGGCAGCTGAGGCTGGAAGAATAGCCGGAAGACCCGGTGGAGCACGTGGAGGTTGATAAGACTATGGAGACGCACCGCTCCTGGCTCTAGGGAAATCTGTAATCATGTGATGAGTGTTACCACACTCAAAACAACCCCTCGAAGGACGCTGCGGATAATACTGAATAGGAACTAGCCTGCTGGGCTGGCCGGTAACAGCACCTCAAACTGGAGCCATACTGGATACTGGCGAAGCATAATAGGGCTCCTGAGGTCTAAGAAGAGCTGGAATACAGCTGGCTGCTAGAAGAGCTGAATGAACATGGCGACTCATAAAACCCCTACCATAGCGTGTTGTTGGTGCATGAGCTCTTGAATAATGGCCAGACTCTCGAGACCTCTTGGCCTCTCTCTCCTTTCGGTCCCTGGCAAACATTCCCTCTACTCTTTTGGCAATACTCACTGCCTGCTGATAAGTGATATCCAGCTCCAACTCTCTGTCCATAGTGGTCCGAAAACTAGGCTGGAGTCCCTTAATGAAGCGACGAACCCTCTCTCTGACAGTGGCAACCAAAGCCGGTGCATGATGAGCTAACTCACTGAAATGAACTACATACTCCGACACAGTCATAGTACCCTAGCGCAACTGCTCGAACTCCATGTGCCAAGCATCCCTGAGGCTCTGAGGGACATACTCTCGCAGAAACATCTCTGAAAATTGAGTCCAAGTGAGTGAGGCTGCTTCGTCCGGACTACTCAGCTCATAGGCACGCCACCACTGATATGTCGCTCCCCTCAGCTGGAAAGCGGTGAAAAAAACCCCACTAGCCTCCACAATGTCCATAGTGCAGATAATACGATGACACTCCTCAAGAAAACCCAGAGCATCCTCCGAAGCTAGTCCGCTGAAAGTAGGTGGGTGGTACTTCTTGTACCTCTCATGTCTGAGCTGCTCTGCCTCATCTACCCTGGTATCATGGTGAACCGGAGCCACTGGGGGCATAGAAATATACTCCGGGGCCTGATCAACCTGGCCTCTCTGCTCAGGAGTGTGGGTTGCGGGAGTTTGTGTCTCTCCCCCAGCCTGATATGTACAGGAGCTATCGGAAGTAGTCCAGCCTGAGCTAGAGTGCTGAACATGCTCATGAGCTGAGCTAAAGTCTCCTGGAAGGCTGGAGCAGCAACATGAATCTCCGGTGCTGGCCCTGCAGCTGGACCTGATGAGGGCTCCTACGCCGCAACTCTCCAAGGTGCTCGGGATGCACCGCATGCTCATCCCTTATCCCGGCCCCTGCCTCTAGCGGCTCTGACTGGGGGCTCGGGGTGCCTGATAATCGGTCCTCCCGATACGGGTCCTCACCGTCTGTGGGTAAGAATAGAATAGAATTTTAGAATTTTGATGTCAATAACTCGCACGACGAGGAAATCAAAGAAATATGACTGTTCTTAACAGTTACATAGCCTCTCGAAGATAAGCAAGGACGTCTCTGCACCAATCCGCAAGACTCTAATAAACCGGCTTGTCACTTGTGACTCCTATGAACCTAGACGCTCTGATACCAACTTTTCACGACCCGATTTACCCTCCAAGGTATCGTGAAGGCACCTAGTCTCTACACCTAGGTAAGCCTACTATAAAGGGAAAACAATTGACATAAAACAGAAGAAATAAAGGGAATAAGGGCAATGATATAATATAACATAGTAGCCGCTCGGCTCATACAAAAAAATACTTTCCCAATGACCCGAAATGTCAGAAAAAGTCACAAGCTTCTAACACTACTATAGCTCTAAACAAGTCTGGAAAATACATAGGAACAACTCTAAGCGATAGAATAGAAGGGGACTCAGAGGATTTTGCGGACACAGCAGAATTACTTTGCAGTCTCCTAGAATCAGAAGAAACGACTAACCACGAGGCTAATAGCTCGTACCTGGATCTGCACACGAAAACATGTGCAGGAAAGGGCATGAGTACACCACATTTGGTACACAGTAAGTGCCAAGCCTAACCCCAGTCAATTAGTGACAAGGTCAGGTTAAGGCTCTACTGGATTTCTATATAAATCAATTTAAAAACAGTACAAAAGATAGGTAATGTCTACAGTAAGGAGTTTAAAAAAATAATATAAAGTTTTACAGTAAAGAGAGTCCTCGACTCAACACAATGTATCACAAAGTGAAATCTCTTGGGATACCGTCCCGCAGTACATGGGGATCTCCCAGAATATGTCTGTTGTCTCCCGGAATACGTCTGAAGTCCCAAAATAAATATGCAGTACAGGGGGATCTCTCGAAATATGTCCGTAGTCTCAATTTAAATATGCTATGCAGGATGAATGACAAGCATAACATTAAATTTACACAGTTTATTCTAATCACATATAAGGAAAATAAGGGCTTAACTAAGCATGGCACACAGAAGATCAAGTAGGCATTTAAACACGTAAGCATGATTTCCTAATCTAAGCTAAATAATATATCATATTAGAGCAAGTTCATAGAAGTGAAAACAATTTATGTTTTAGGAAGGGAAAAATGAGATTTTTGCAATAACGGCTTGTGTACGTACTCGTTACCTCTAGTAAACGGCGCCCACACAACAATTACCTCCGCTTAAATCAACTTGGAACCACATTCTTGCCACGAGTATCCAAATCCGAATGGCACGAATCTCTTCAAATAAATTACATAATGTAAATATAGCTGTAAGAAACCAATTCAACTAATAAATTCGAAGCTAAGATGCGAAATTAGGAAAATCGCCCAAAAAGTACCCCGGGCCCACGTCTCAAAATCGGGAAAAATTTACAAATTATGAACACCCGCTCATTCATAAGAACACTCGAACAAAAATCATCGAAATCCGACGTTAAAATCTCACTCAAATCTCGGATTTTCAATTGGGGAGCTTTTTCTCCCATTTCCAAACTTTTGCTCTCAAATTCCTTGATTAGATTGAAGAACTTTCTATAGATTGAGGAAATACAAGCGAAATAGGATTAGGAATCGTTACCTACTGATCTCCTCTTCAAAATTCACCCAAAACCGCCTATTCCCGTGCTCCCAATCGATTTTAGAAGTTATGAAATTCAAACCCTCGAATTGTCTATTTCTGACCAGCGATTTCTTCTTCTGCGGTCAATTGGGCCGCACATGCGGTCCCACACCTTCTAAGAAGGCCACTGAGAATCTAGTTATCTTCCAACAAAGATGACATTCATTCCATACAGCTTTGCAAAGCCTGGAAATGCTGTACGCTGGGTGCTTTTCTTTAGCAATCTAACAGACGATCAAGTGCATTGGATGTTTCCATTATTTCCTAGTAGTGAGTTCATCATTAGGTCCAATGGAACCACTCACTTAGTAATGATCGGGCTGTGAGGCATCTACCATTACGCTCCTATAAGGGTAATGAGGCAAACTAGGAGGAAACAAGTCATACCTCAGGTTTCCAACATGGTTCAGTATAAAGTAGATTTCAAAGGAGATGCCATCCAATTCAAGTTTGAAGCCCAACACATGTGGAACCAAAAGAAAATCGTTGAGGGAGAGACTATTGAGCCATACAGGTATCACGGTGGTCATATATATTACTATCTCTCATGGTTGGAGGACGACATAGTCGGGGACGTCAAACTAGGGGTCAATCTAAAATATAGGATCATAGATGAGGTGGCTGGGGTGCATGTAAAGTATAAGAGGCTACACAAAAGAGTGTTAGAATCTGAAGCTAAGCATGTAGAGAAGCATAGGGCTATATGGAGGCAATAATAGAATGAACGAAGATTGCAAATAAGTCGACAGAGAGGTTGGACAATTTAGAGAAAGGACTGATGAAGCTAGAGGGGAAGATGAGAAAAAGGCTTTGGGATTGTCAGGGCATATATATTGATGAAGGAGGGAAGTTGGCAATGGCGTACTTGATACTCGACATGTGCAATCTGGGAAACGTGATTGATGGAGTCAAGAGAGCCAAGCATGGAGAGGGTGCTTTAGGGACTAAGTAGACTAGGAGATAATGTTCTCTACTGCTTTCTAGATTAGATTATATTTTGATGTAATAAGGCTTGATTCCATTATTGACTTTATAATTATTATTTTTGATTTAGTAAAAGATGGGTTTGGCTTATTTTTGCATTAATGGAATGAGGCAACGTTGGCCTGAGTTTTCTCTAAGTCTATGTGTTGCTTAAGCCTACCTCATGCATAATGAGGTCTCCCAAATTAGGGAGTGAATTATTGCATGACCTTACATGATACATGCTTAAATATTGCAACCACTTTTTTACTTCGTCTTACTGACTTGGTTACCTTTTGCTTTTTTCTTTCTTTTGATTATTCCAATTTCCAAAGGTTGGTTCGTGCATTTTGGCATCATCAGCTTACCAATCCATATCCAGAGGTCCTCCACCTAGCGATCCGAAAAGAAAAAGCAAAGGCAAAGGCAAAGAGAATATGGATGATCTAAGTGGTAATCAAAAAGACAATGCTACCATGGCAGAGAATGTTGAAACCTCGGACGGAAGAAGTACTCCAGGACAACATGAGTTGGTCCTACGTTTTGGTACAGAAAATCTTGGAGCTGTAGGGTGAGCTTGAGCAGGTCCGAAATCTGGCAAACCTCTCTCTTACTCTAAATGTTCCTAACATCAACCAGCAAAACAAAACCAATCAGAACCAAACACCACCGCAAAACACCCAAAACCAAAATCCACCACCCATAGCTCCACAAAATCCTCCTGCAACGCACCAATATCACAATCCCGCTCCTCCTCAAAACCTTAACCCACTACCAGTGCAAACCCATCAACAACACAACCATCACCCAACCCAATATTCACAAACCACCACTTATTACACCCATCAAAACGCACCACAACTTACCCCTGATCCCCCTCAAACTTCAATCAATGATCACCCATATACCCAAGTTCCGGGAACTCATCTAGGCAACCCAATATACGTGGAAACCTTACCCCATACCCCGCAACAAACACTATACATACCTGAGTCGACTGATAAGGACATTCTCATTCGAAACATGGCAGAAGAACTCAAAAAATAATAGGGAAAGTCCAGAGTGTTGAAGGCGGGAATGGTGTTGAAGGTTTGAATTATGAAAACTTGTGTATCCAGCCAGATGTTGAACTGACAAATGATTACAAACCTCCCCTAGTTTGAGATGTTTGATGGCACTGATGATCCTAAGGTGCATCTGAGAACCTACTGTGACAAGCTTGTAGGAGTGGGTAAGAATGAACAAATTCGCATGAAATTGTTCATGCGAAGTTACACAAGACACATTATCTTGGTGTATTAGCCCGAATCTGAAGAAGTGGGATAATTGGGTGAGCATCGCATCAGATTTGATGGACAGATTCAGGTTCAATACAGAGAACACGCCAGACAATATGTATATTCAGAACCTCAAAAAAAGCCAACAAAAACCTTTTGTGAGTATGCTACTGGTTGAAGATCAGAGGCTTCCAAGGTGAGGCCGCCACTTGAAGAAGAACAAATGAACAAGTTATTTGTTATAGACTAGGACCCGCAGTATTATGAAAGGTTGATTATTATCGAGAATCACAAGTTCTCAGACATCATCAAGTTAGGAGAAAGGACAGAAGAAGGAAACAAAAGCGGAATAGTGTTCAATTTCCAGGCACTGCAAGCCACAAACAAAGCCTTACAATCAGGAGGTATATCTAAGAAGAAAGAAATGGATGCCGTGATGGTAGCCTAGGGCCCTAAGTCTTCTCTTACATACCAAACACCCCCACCCACATATCAACCGTCACCTCCAAAATACCAAAACCCTGTCACCACCTACCATACATATAATACCCAACCTGCGTATTACCCTTCACCTCTTTCCGCCCCCCAAAACTACCCAAAGTCATGATCAAACTTTGGCCGCAAAACCCCCACACAATACACCCCAATTGCTGAACCCATAGCCCAATTGTATGAGAGACTAAAGGCCGCTGGTTACGTACGTCACCCCCATTCATGTTGTTTCTCTTGAGAACCCTTCCCAGTGGGTTAATCCCAACAAAACTTGTGCCTATTGCTGATACCCAATTTTGCCCTCATATTTTTAAAAATACATGTATACTTTTAAAATAGAATTTTTGCATCATTATTTAGTTCACAAACTTATACAAGTATTTTATATAATTTTCCATAATTTTAGAGCTTTAAATTAATTTTCTTGCATTTAAATTATATAAATATTTAGTAATTATCAATTTAAATTATTTTGTGATGATTTCTTTACCTAAAATTATTATTTTGCAACTATAATATATTTTCAAATATTTTATTTTATTTCATATAATTACATTAGCATTTTTAAGTTATTTATCTAATTTTGCAATAATGGCCTATATCCACACATAAAGGTTCTTCATTTTATATTATTTGTGTCAAAATAGAATTTTTATAATACAAAGTTATTATTATAAGTATTTTGGTGTATAAATAATATTTTATTTTATTTATTAACCATTTTTATAAATCATTTTTGATAAATTTTTGGGTATTTAAATAATAGGCCAATTTTTACCTCTTTTCGGACCAAAATTAACCCAGCAGCTTAGCCCAATTGCCCCAAGCCCAAAACTAAACTACCCTTTTAAAATAACCGGGTTTGCAACCCGTTTAAATGACCTGCCCAACCCCATTCTTTCATCTTGGCCGTTGATGATCAACGACCCCTAATAAACCAACCCTTTTTAAATTACTCCCCTTACCCAAAACCATAGCCCATTTCCTACCAACCTGCCGCCTTTGTATCCTCACACGCTCTCATCTATCAAACCTAAACCATAGCCGTCCTCACTCGAATTCTATCCCCAATCCGACCTTACATGGAAATCATCCATGATTCCTTTCCTTTCTAGTATACGCGGAGTTACTTACCATCTTTTGAACGCTACAAGTACTGGTACTTGATTATTTATGGAATCTAAGTAATTTGCATTCTTTTAATTCAGATTCTGTATCATCTTCATGTTTCTGACCTGATACACTAACTATCAGACTCCATGGCTTCGATTTAGCAAGATTTTTGCCATTTTTTTCCTCGTCTAATTTAGGGTTTCCTGGTTTTGCCATAAACCTGATTCAAATTGATTTTGCATGCTATATTTTCCTTATTTTGTTTTTAATCTACTGTATTTTCTTATTTTAAGTGTTAAATCTGCTACTATATAAACCCCTCCCCTAAACCCCCTTAAACTGACTTTTGAACCTCCTAATCACTGCTATTGTTCTCATTATTCTCCTCTTGTACTCACTTACTCACTGTTACACTCGAATACTCTCTAAAACATTGAATTCTGGGTCGGCTGAAAGCCATGTTCATTAAACGACCTCCTCCGGTGCAACCATTGCTCAGAGCCCATTCTCGAGGCTCTTGTGAACTCTGAAGCATCGGAGACCTGGGATTCTTGATATTACACTCTTTATTACTCTTTGATTTTGCTACTGGTTAGTGCTTTTAACCCTTTCAATGTTAAATTTCTTTCTTTCCTTCTACATACCTATATGTGTTCGAATTACATAAGCATGATTTAATTATGAATCCCTAATATCGCACTACTATGATAATGCTCAATACTCTTTGTCATTCAGTGATAGTTGAACACATGAGACATTTTACTGCTTGTGTTAGGCTAATATGTATTCTTCACTACGGTTTGCACTTCTATGTTGATTCTTCATTTTTCTGGAATGAGTTATGTGCCTATAGCATCTGAATATGTTCAGTTTTGAGCTTTGATGCAAGTCCATTTTGTTATGAATCTGACTACTGTGACCATATGTTGTTAGTTACAAAATTTCTCCAGATTTTGTTTTGGATACCATCCCAACCATATAGAAGCGACCCTAACTTGAATGAATCCTTTAGTGCCAAGTCCTGTCAATGCTTGACTGCCCTTTGTGTATTAGTTCCAACTCTATGGAATACTGCTTTAATGTTTTCTCTAAATATGTTTCCGTGCTATCCTAATTTATAGATAAATACTCCATTTTTTTATCGACTATGACCTTGCTTCTATGCTAATAAGTTTCCCCAGTATGCCTTTGGTTCATTTTCTACCATAATGTGTGTCCCCCCCCCCCCCCCCCCCCCCCCCATCATGTCTAAATATTGATTAACATGGCACTAGGATGTATACTTAACTTATTTTGGATCTTTAGGTCTCAACTAGTTTAACTTCATGCATATGTACATGATAATCTATGTATGCATGCAAACCTGTTTCTTCTCCTAATTCTTTCAATATAAGGCTGTCTATGTGGTACTTTGCTATGTGTGGAAATCCTGCTGAACCTACTGGCCTGCTTGACTAGTTGCTCTATATGCTCAACTTGGTGTATCACTTGATTTCTGTCCCTCTATCACTATCCAATCTCCTTACTTGCTACTCATGCTATTCTAAATTCTCATTCTTAACCGGCTGAAAGCCAAGGCTATCTAGGTTCTATTGTTGGCCTCCCTAGCGTGAGCACTGCTCGGGGTCCAATTGAGGCCCTTGTGAACTCTGACACACTAGGGCATTGTCCTAGTCACTCCCTCAACCTCCAAAATTGTTCCTACTATTCTACTTCCCTGTCATGTATTATGTATCTATATTGGTTATTACAAGTGGTGCGACACTTGGTGATATGGCTAAGTGAATTGGTTTGGACTCTTCTATGGACCCTTTAGTCGTGTATTGAACGTGACTCTTTGTTGAAGGACTGGGTACGGTGTGTAGGAGATATTGAAGGCCCAACAATGCTGTGTATTTATTTATTTTATTTGGGCCTAATGCGGGCATGTTTACTATTATGTAATATGGATACTTTACTTATTATTGGGCCTGTAATAATCCTTGTATAAACAATTGGGGTTGTTAGTAAAAGGGAATGGGGTAGAATTTAATATTTACCTACGATGGGTAGATAGCATGCCTATAGGACTTAACAATGTGTTTGCTATTGTGAACAACTAATTTTTGACCACACTCAAATGTTATACTATTTTAGTAGCAATATTCCTGTTAGGCCTAATATTGATGTTTTAAGCTTTTATCTTACACTTAGCAGATTTTATTTAATTAAAGTAAATAATTAAATAATAATAATACTCACATTCTTAAAGTGTATTTATATGGAGTATCTTTTAATTAGAATTTAATAAATAAGCTATTATACTTTCTTTGTATGATTTAAACTATAGTGTAAATATTGAGTTTTCATATTTTTATAGTTTACTTTAAGTCTAAAAGTAGGATGGTGTGTGTGTGTGTGTGTGTGTGTGTGTGTGCGTATGTAAGATTTAGAAAATTAAAACAAAAAAAAAAGTTTTAAAAAAAAAAAACGAATTTTTTTATTGTTATTAAAAATAAAGCGTTGAAGCTAAAGTTAGGATAAAGTTTATGATAACAAACTTTATCTAAAAAATCTGATTTTTTTTAAAATTAGCTAACTAACCCCAAATTTTTAGCCTAAAAATCCCTCACTCCTACTCCCATATAATATCATATTTGAACAACCACTTCATCCATATTATTCTATATAAAGAGAAACAAGAAGTATAACAAAAAAAAGGAGACAGAAACAAAAAAAAAAGTCAGAGAAGACAACGAAAAAAAAAGAAGAGCGAGAGTTTGGGAATGAAAATTCTTTTCCCCATTAGAGTTTTCTTCTTATTCTTTTTTAGTTCACGTTGAGATCTCATAGATCCAACCTATTATCTTCTTAAAATTCCAATAAATCAAAGTCAAGTGTATATATATATATATATATATAATTCCACGTCTTCTTTTCGATTTGGATTGTGATTCTCAAATATGGAGTTTGACTGAGATGCTCTTGAGGTGAATCTGAGTTCGGTTCGGCGAGATCAGTTCGTTCGCAGTTTCGTTTCAGAATTCGGCAACTCTATTTGGTTTCTGCTTGGAAGTCCATGTACGTTTTTTTAAAAGCTTCGAAGGAAACCCGATTCTGCTATTCTAATGTATATTTTTAACTGATCTTTTAATTTAAGTAGTTGTTGTTCTAATTATATTCTAAACCTTGCTTTACTTGATCTTTGTGGTATTTTGTTGACTGTTATTCGTTAGTCAAACTAGTATATGTTGGAAATTTGTTGAATCTGTTCATGTACTCTTGAATAGAGATTTGAGTGAAACACATGGTGTTAAAAGTTGTGACATAAGCTTTGCTTTGTCTTTCCTCATTATTTAGATATAATTACCATGCTTGTTTCATAATCATAGTTTACTATTTACTAACCGTCCTTCTGTTCCATTAGTAGATTGAAGATTTAATTGGATAAGTTAGAAAGTTTCGTCTTAAAAACAAAAAGGAAGAGGATAGGAACGATGGTTCTTGACAGGATATTAAATGAAAGTAAATTTGGGTTTGACATGGTTGTATTCGGTATTACTTTATTACTTTGATCGCTAGTATACTTTTAGGCGCGTTTTTAAATAAAATTATTATGATTATGTATACGTTCACATGATATAGTTGTAATAAAACCGAGGTATGCTTTCGCGCAACTTTGATAAAATAATCTTAGTAATAATAAATTATACAAATAGATGTCTCGAATATGAAAATAATCTAAATACTCTAAAACACTAGAAAAACTTTAGATGTATTTTAAATATTATCCCATGTATTCATACCCGAACCTTGGATTGATATGCTCAATAGTAAAAGGATCATGTGCGCGTTCCCCATCTCGATGCCTTTAGATTTAAAATAATTATGTTATAACCATGTGTACATTCCGTATCTTGGTTTAACATTTAACGATACCTTTTGTGCGTACCGCACCTAGGTAAACACATAAAAAAGTACATAATTAATTAAGGGGTAATTGATAAGCCATAATCAATAAAATACAAGAATAGCTAAAAATTGGATTTGAGCCTTACATTGGTCAATAAAGCGACCGTGCTAGAACCACGGGACTCGAGAGATGCCTTACACCTTCCCCTCGGTCAACAGAATTCCTTACTCAGTCTTCTATTTTCGTAGACCATGAATTCTGAGTCAAATCTTCCTTTTGATAAGGGATTCAATAAAAGGTGACTTGGAACACCAAAACTCAATTCCAAGTGGCGACTCTAAATAATAAATAATCTCTTTTTAATATGTCACTTCAATTGGAAAAACTCTTGTAACTCAACCTCCTAATAGGGTTGTGGAACAAAAAAGAGGTGTGACAGCTCTGACGACTCTGCTGGGGACAATTAATAAGAATTCGAGCTTTGTAATTGACTCTTGTTTTGCTTTTATCATGTTTTGAATATTATTGTGTTTGGAAGCCTAATGTGCTATTTGTTGCTTATTTACTGCTTTAATATTTATTTGAACTTGATATAAATTGTATCCTTTCTCGGACCCCTCTGAGTCTTCTTATAGGTAGCTATGTTGTGTTTGCCTACCAGCATCACAAAAATTTCTGTCTTAGGATAAAGCCAGTTAGCCTATCAGCTTCTGGTGAAGGATTTATTCACACATGATTAGGTGGGAGAACCGTTAGCTAGCCAGTGCTGTTCTACTACTGGTGATGCTTGACGCTCCTCGGCTCAGGTTGTCCGCCTGGGTAAGCCAGGTCTAGATACCATCTCCTTTAAGATTTGAAAACCTAGAAGAACAAGCCAAAAGCAATGAATATCCCTAGTAGGCTATGTTTTATTTGCATCATGTGCATTGGACTTAGCGGGACTCAGCACAGGGGCCGGGTCCGTCTAGGACATGTACCTATTTTTTGGACCAACATGTTCATATTTAGTGTTATATGTAACATTATTTGGTAGGCTTCATTCAAATGTTGACCGGCTTTAGGATAAATCGATTAAACAGATGAGAGAGAAAGAGAAAATTTCCTCCAAGTTTTCATAAAATATTTTTTTTTTAAAAAGTAAATTTTTGAAGGGTTCTAGTATGTAAAAACACAATTTTCAAAATATTTTTTTAAATTTATTTTAACCGAACTACACGGGTTTGATTCTCACCGGATGTGAGATACGTAGGCAATCTTCATCAGGTTCAACCCTATTTTTTAAAAAAAATATAAAATATAAAATTAAAAAAAACGTGTATCTGGACTATTATTTTTCTCTTACTGTAAAAAAAAAAAATAATAATATAGTTACTTTGTCAGTTTTTTTTTATCTTTCGACAAGTTTTGCCCATATGTTCGGTCCTTTTGTCGAAATAGCCTTAAAACCTTCCTCGAAAGTACAAAATGGTCGTTTTAACAAAAGAGACCAGTTTTTATGTTCACTTTTACAAATGAATAGTCA
>ML306635.1:0-31064 GCA_005239505.1 Nicotiana paniculata
GCAGATGCCCATTCCTGAGTAGAAATGGGAGCGCATCACTATGGACTTCGTGGTTGGGTTGCCCCGGAATTTGCAAAAGGTTGACGCGGTTTGGGTCATTGTGGATAGATTGACCGAATCGGCACATTCTATTCCAATAGCTACTACTTATACTTCTGAGAGGTTAGACCAGATCTACATTCGGGAGATAGTACGATTGCACGGTGTGCCAGTGTCCATTATATCAGATCGAGGTCCTCAGTTCACCTCGCATTTCTGGAGACCATTGCATAATGAGATGGGCACCGAGATAAATCTCAGCACAACATTTCACCCTCAGACCGATGTCCAGTCGGAGCGTACATTTCAGATATTGGAGGACATGCTCAGGGCATGTGTGATTGACTTCGGAGGTCAGTGGGACCAGTTCTTGCCTTTGGCCGAGTTTGCTTACAATAATAGTTACCAGTCCAGCATCGAGATGGCTCCATTTAAGGCTTTGTATGGTTGGCGATGTCATTCTCCTATCAGGTGGTTTGATCCTGGTGAGGCTAGGTTATATGGTACCGACCTGGTGAGAGATGCTTTGGAGAGGGTGAAGTTGATTCAGGAGAGGCTCGACACAGCATAGTCCAGACAGAAGAGTTACACGGATCAGAGGGCGCGTGATGTATCATTTATGGAGAGAGACAAGGTTCTGTTGATGGTCTCACCGATGAAGGGTATTATGAGGTTTGGGAAGAAGGGCAAGCTGAGCCCGAGGTTTATAGGTCCTTTCGAGGTGTTGAGGCGAGTTGCGGAGGTTGCTTATGAGCTAGCCTTACCTCCCAGTTTATCAGGAGTTCATCCATTTTTTCATGTATCCATGCTCCGGAGGTACCACGCTGACTTCTCTCACGTGGTTGATTTCAGCACTATTCAGTTGGATGAGAGGTTGGGCTACGAGGAGAAGCCAGTTGCTATTATTGATAGACATGATCTCCAGTTGAGGTCCAAGAGAGTTTCTGCTATGAAGGTACAGTGGAGGGGCCAACCAATCAAGAAGGATACCTGGGAGTCCGAGGAGGACATGCGGAGCAGATATCCGCACTTATTCAGCACTTCAAGTATGATTCTAGACCTGTTCGAGGACGAACGTTTGATTAAGATGTGGAGAATGTAATGATCCGGCCGGTTGTTTTGCGTTATCGGACCCTGTTCCCCTAAATGAAACTTCCCATAGCGGCTTATTATGATTTGTGACTTGCGGGGGCGGGTGGTCCGGGATTCGAAAGTGTTTAGAGTGTTATAGGAACACTTGGTTCTTTAACGTTGGCCTTTAGGGCCAAGTTTGACTTCGGTCAACATTTTTAGTAAACGACCTCGGAATCGAATTTTGACGGTTCCAGTAGCTTCGTATGATGATTTCGGACTTGGGCGTATGTTCGGAATGGGTTTTGGATGACCCGGGAGCATTTCGGCGCCCAATATTGAAATAAGAGTTCCTTAGGTTCCTATTGTGGTTTGGGACGTGATTTTGAGTTATCGAGGTCCGGACGGAATTTCGAGGCAGGGAATAGTTACTTTATGTCAATTATGACTTGCCTGCAAAATTTGGTGTCATTCCGAGTAGTATAGGTCTGTTCAGCGCATTGTTAGCGAAGTTAGAAAACTTAAAGTTCCTAATTTTGGTTCTAGGGGTTTTGAGGTGTGATTTTAAGTTTTAGCGTTATTTTGGGTGTTCCGAAGGCTCGAGCGAGTCCGTATTATGATTTGGGACTTGTTGGTATATTTGGATGGGGGATCGGGTGGGCCCAGGTGCCTCCCGGACACCACACGAGGCCAAAAACCAGCTGAAATAGCTGTTGGTGCACCTGTTCTGGTGTTGACTGCAGGTGCGGTTGCCCAGTCGCAGGTGCGACCCCTAGCGGGCAGCCCATTTCTCGCAGGTGCGGACAAAGTTCCGCAGGAGCAGAGACGCAGGTGCAGTCTCCTCTCCGCAGGTGCGAGCCCAGGCCTCCTCGTCCTTTTCCGCAGGTGTGAGCCTTTGCTCGCAAGTGCGAGACCGCAGGTGCGGTCCTCGAGCCGCAGGTGCAGAACCACTGTCAGGAAGTGTGTTTCTTTAAAATACGGGATTTCTTCATTTGTCTTCATTTTCTTCCTCCATTAGAGCACTTGAGAGCTTGGAAAATGGGCTCCACGACCCAACAACTGAAAGGTAAGTAAATTCTATCTTAAAGTGGTTAATGCATGCATTCTTAGTAGGATTTAACTACTTAATTAGTGGAAAATTTAGGAATTTGGGTAGTAACCTAGGGCCTTTGAGAATTTAGAAAATTACCCATCAATTAGATATGAAATCAAGTAAAAATCATGTATTAATGATCCTTAGGCTATGAGTGAGTGTTTCCTTTGTTTTTGGAATCCGAGCATGCGGGCCCGGGATTAGATTTTGAGATTTCTTTAAGAATGGTGAATTTTGCTAAGCAATAGGAGAATTCCATGCTTTGAATATAAATTGATATATTTGTATAACATTTGGCTAGTTTCGAGTCTGTGGGTGTCGAGTTCGGAGTTTCGGGCGTACTCTTGACCTGGGGAGTAGGTGCGACGCGAGGTGAGTCTCCTTTCTAACCTAGTAAGGGGAAACTATCCCCCTAGGAAATTTAAATGCTATATGTGATAATTGTGGGGGCTACGTACGTACAAAGTGACGAGAGTCCGTACGTAGCGGCTATTACTATTATGTCCGGGTAGTTTGGCCCACATCATGCCTTGTGTTTTACTTGATATGAACTATATGATTAATAAATTAAATGTTACATGCGGATTATTTCCCTGGAGTTATGGAATTTGAGAAAAACTTGTAACGGATTGTTCACTGAGAAGTATTTTTTTTTTGTTAAAGAGGAATAATGTGTGTGCATGTGACCGCTTCGCAATTTACATTCCGCGAGCAGAGTGTGACCCCCCCCCCACTCTTATGGGAACGGACCGTACGCCACGACGGATTGAGAGATGCACTTTTGGTTCGGGCCGTTCGATCCTCGGCAGTGCATAGAGAGGATTGAGAGATGCACTTTTGATACGGGCCGTTCGATTCTCGGTAGTGATAGATGTGAGCTCTTTATGGAAACGTGCACTTATGGTTCGGGTCGTTCGACCCTCGGCAGTGCACGGACATGACTATCTTATGACTCCGGCCGGTTTTCCTTACCCTGCATGCGCATGATTTATTTGTTACTAAATTCATGGTTATTGATTTGACAGGTATTTGGGGGAAAGTGGAGTAATAATTGTTTTATTCATTTCCTGTACTTCTTTGGATTTCAGTGCCTTATATATATTTGTTGCTTCACTGCCTTTACATGTCTACCGTGTCTATCATATTCTGTGAAATTATATTGTTGGATCTTAGTGAGTGTCATGTCGACCTCTCGTCACTACCTCTTCGAGGTTAGACGGGATACTCACTGGGTACATATATATTTATGTACTCATGCTACGTTTCTGTACTTAATTGTACAGGTTCTGAGGCTGGTGCATCTGGTTGTCGGACCGGGGGATGACTTGATATTAGACGGACCTGACTTCACAGTGAGCTGCTTTTCTCCTGGCGATCTCCGGCAACACCATGGGGTTTTCTTTTGCTTATTTCCCGTCTATTTCCTTTAGACAGTGGGACTGTATATTATATCTTTTGCATATTCTGCTAGTAAGCCCGTAGGACTTGTGACACTAGTTCCTAGCACACACGTGGTTGTTATGGATTTCGGGTTTGTATATATGTTGGCTCACGCCTCTTCATAGCTACTTTTGATTAAAAACTAGCTAATCATCCTTGTCGAATCATGTTTTAAGTTTTAAAAACTGAGTATATGTTGAAATGTTTAATCTAATAAAAAAGAATCCTTAGTAAATTGACAGTTGGCTTGCCTGACCCCGCTGTTGGGCGCCATCACAGTCTAAGTTAGGATTTGGGTCGTGACACTTTAGGTCCAAGGTTGATAGAATAATGTCAAACAAAGTTTTAGGATTTCACTCAAAGTTAGCCCGGCAATTGAGGGATTCTCTACCTTATGCCTTTTTATCATCTACAAATTTCTTAAGTTATTCTCGACTTCTTGTTTAGTTTGTCGTTTGTTAGTTGAAGCTAATTCATTAGTCAATATCCACAAAATCCAAGTATATTTCTCTCTCTTTGTTCAACCTAGATTATTTAGCAATTGAATCAACGCGAACCCTTCATAGCTTCCTGTGAGATTCGATCCCGACTCAAAGTTGGGTAAATTATATTGCATACTACCGTAGTATATCTCTTATCGAGGTGTGTTTTGGACGTCATTGGAACTATTCATAAAGGTTGTGCATAGTTATTAATTGGAAAGTAAGCAGTCATATACGTATAACTGTTAAATGAATTCGAGTTCAGCATTACAAATGTATAATTCAAAAAATTTCATTGAACTCATGATTTTAGTGTATTTGTTTTTTCTATGGGACAATGGTGATGGCATTAATTGTATCATCGTGACATGTGTATTGTCTTTGCCCAATCCTCCATTTTGTTAAATCACTATAGAAGTAATTTAAGTGAGGGGGGCTAAGAGTTCACATCAATTTATTGAGTAAAGAAAGAGAGCACATCGCGATTTTATTGTGACATTTCTAATTATGTGATATTCCTTTCATCTTTAACTAATACCATTTCTTTGACTTTATTCTCCAAATCTTGCAAGTTGCAGCCACCAAGTATTCAACTGCTCCGTCCTAAGGACCCATATTCATTAATCAATCTTCCTGCGAGCTTCACACTAGCTTTGTTCAAGTCAGCTATACTTTACTAATTTTAGTGTACATGTATTGCATATATATATCAAAAGTAACAAATTAATACATGTGTACCCCATGCCATTGAATACACAATTTTAAAAAATTACAAAGACATTATTAAATAGTATTTAGCTGTAAAATTAAAAAAGAGTGTAAGTTTTTGATAATTGAAGTTAATCGATTTATCCAGCTTAAATAACTCCAACCCTACATACCTCAGATTTCTTATTGTGACTATAAGTTTTGCCTCCAATTTATGAAGTTATTTGATTATCTTATTTCTTGTGCGTTTAATCAGCAAAATATATTATAAAAATTTAATAATGATGCTGTAATAATAATATCACGATCCAAAATCTGTCGTGATAGCGCCTATCGTGGTACTAGGCAAGTCGATTATTCAGACATTTTCAACACTTTAAATCATTGAAAGATACTAAAACAATTTAAATAAAGGAAGATCTCTTTGAATAGGATAAGAAATCATAACTCAATACATAAATTCTTCCCAAAACTGGGGTATCACTGAGTACATGAGCATCTGCAAAATGATAAAGTCTAATACTCTGTCTGGAAGTAAAACTGATTAAATAAACTGAAAGATAAAGGAGGAGAATCAAGGTCTGCGAACGCCAAGCAACTACCTCGATGATCTCCGAAGGTCTGGCCTTTGCAAATCAACAACCGCTGAAACCGGAAGCACCTGGATCTGCACACGAGGTGCAGGGTGTAGTGTGAGTACAACCAACTCAATAAGTAACAAATCTAACCTTTGGACTGAAAGTAGTGACAAGTTCAATTATTACGGTCCACTTTCAACATTTAATAGTACGCAAAGTTACAAAAAATATGACAATGATATCTCATATATTTATATTCTACATGTGAAGGTACAAGAATTTAGACATGCTTCCAACAAGTACACAGACATGCTTTCAGATTTCACAATAACACTTAACACATAACATGGTAGATCCAGCCTAAATACAAATAAACGGGGCATATCCAACCCAAATGTCATAACTACTAACACTGCACCCACTGAGGGTGTACAGTCTCCGGGGGGAACAATCCAGCCTAAGCGCTATAATAAGCCAAATCTTGACATGAATCAATAAACATGTTGTGGAATGCAGCCCGATCCCATAAATACCACTCATAATAGGACCTCAGCCTCACTCAGCCAATAACTTCTCCAGTCTCTCGGGCTCACCAGAATCATGATATTTAGCCCATGAATGATGATATTATATAACAAGTAAAGACAACAGAGACTGAGATATAATATGCAAGCAATAACTGTGACAGAGTACAAATTGACAGATTAGGCAATTAGTTCAGCAGCAAAGTACGACCACTGTGGGTCCCAATAGCACCAGCATACACCCTAAACATGATTTCTAGCATGAATTACAGCTCAAGTGCTCTAACACATAGAGTACAGTAAAGATGTTCAGATATGATAGCTACACAGTTCTATGGAATCGACTAAATCACATTTTATATGGTGCACGCCTACACGCCCGTCACCTAGCACATTTGTCACCTCACACCATTCACATAACCACGAAATTCGGGGCTTTATCCCCACAGAACCAAGCTTAGAAATGTTACTTACCTCAAACTGCAAAACTCTACTCCAACAAGACCTTGCCTCACGAAACGTCCTCCAAATGGCCCGAATCTATCCACAAATGGTTCGATACAATCAACACGAGCTAAAGGAATCAATTCCATATTAAATTACTAAGCTTTTAATTAAAAGTCCACTTAAAATTTGGCCCCGGGCTCACGTCTCGTAATCCAATAAAAGGCACAAAATTCGGAAGCCCATTCCGCCACGAGTCCAACCATACTAAATTTATCAAAATCCAACACCAAATTGACACCCAAATCCAAAATTTAAACTCTACAAATCTCTAGCCTCAAGCCCTCAAATTACACCTCAAAACCACACAATCTAGGTGGTAAATTCAATGGGGAAACATAATAATTGAATAAATATAACCAAAAGTGACTTACCTTAAGAAACCCCTCGAACATCCTCTCAAAAATCGCCTTAGACCGAGTTGGAATGTTCAAAAATAAAGAAAATCTTGGAACCCTCGTTTTTAATACACTACCCTAGCCTTTTCGCTTCTGCTGATAACTTAATCACACCTGCGGTTCCGCTTTTGCAGAAACTCCTCCGCTTATGCGGACATGCCCCAAGGCTCCCTTCGCTCCTGCGGTCCTAACTCTGCATCTATGCAATGGCAGGTGCAGAATTTCCATCGCACCTGCGCAAGCCCCCACTGGCCAACTCCATTTCTGCGCCCATGACACCGCATCTACGACCACGCAGGTGCGAAAATTGCCTCGCACCTGCGACCACTGCAACCCTCCGTCCAAGATCACAAGCCAAATGAAATTATAGGAAAATAGTGAAGAATTATCTGGAAATTTATAAATTAACCCAAGAACTGGTAGTACAAATCATGAGTTTCTAAGACTTGGAATTTACAAAGATGATACAAATAATTACACGATCCATTTGAAAGTTACATAAATAGATTAAAAAAATCTAAAGCTACCAAGGACAAATGGAAGCTATATCCGGAATGCACGAACATCTTCAGGGTCATCTCCCGACATCACCAGCAGCTCTGCTCCAAAAATCTGCACGCAAGGTGCAAAAGTGTAGTATGAGTACAACCGACCCCATGTACCCAGTAAGTGTTTTGTCTAACCTCGTCGAAGTAGTGACAAGGCTTTTTAGTTAAAATATGCTCACTAATAGCAAAATATAACAGAATAGAGTACACGAAACGAATATACAAAGTAATAATGGAGTACTAGAAGAGATCACAATTCAACAGTTTTCCAATATCTCAACCAATCTTTTCCTTAAAGCGAAAACAAATAAACCACAATAGTCACCTCATAACTTTCATAGCATGAGGAATATACTATGATATCAAGTCAATTGCACGGCAATACCCTTCGTGCATTTATCTCATCCTCACTAAATATGCGTAAAACAGTACCAACTGGATGACAGAGATGCTGATAACAGTAATGACAAAGTAGGAAATACGCAAGTAGCAATAATGAACGAGGATGTAGATAAGGGCATCATTAACAGACTAGCGGAATTCATAAGGGTAATTACAACAATTAGGAAAAGGAATATAACTTCAACTAACTAGCATGGTGGAGACATAAATATAGGTATAATGATTAAGAGGGGAACACATGATCTATATAAGTTAACAAGTAGAAGCATGAATGACTAACATGGTAGAAGGCTTGTACTAAGTGCAACAAAATAGATACGACAAAGATGTAATTATGACAACAGGAAGTAGGCATAATATTTGCAAGTTTAGCAAGTAAAAGGCATGAATGACATAATAACAGATAAGATAGAGCATAAGGATAGGGCATTAACGACAAGTCACATAAGAACCATAAATACAACAATAACAGCTCAATGTAAAGGCATGAACGTATACACAAGGAAAAGTTATCACAATATAATGCATGTCCCTTGTCCTCACCTGCACGGAAACATCCATCGTGCCATGAACTCGTGATAATTTAAAGCATGATAATATAAATGAAATGGCACGGCATCACCCTTCGTGATTTACACTCACATAACATGGCACGGTATCACCCTTCGTGCTTTTACTCACAAATGATATGGAACGGAATCACCAATCGTGCTTTTACTCTCAATAGATATGACACGACATCACCCTTCGTGCTTTTACTATCAATAATATGGAATGGCATCACCCTTCATGATTTTACTCTCAGTAATATGACACGACATCACCCTTCGTGCTTTAATCTCAATACATGGAACAACATCACCCTTTGTGTTTTACACTCTCCCTCACATGATAATGTGTATACAATGGCACGGAATCACCCTTCGTGCTTTACACTCTTCCTTACCAAGCATATGTATATCAATGACAAACAAGGCAGGAAGCATAAATAACGTCAATGAGAATGTTTAAATGAATATTTCAAATGAATCCCAACCACAACTTTCCAAGACAACAATACTTCAATAAACCCGCAAGAACCTTATTATTCAAGTATTTCAACAAATCTAACAAATGATCTACAGCACAAGTGTATAATCTAGTATCTCAAGAATATCGGCTGTAGCAATGTATTAATGATTACGCATAGTGCTGGCCGAATTAGACACATCAATGTATTCTCAAAATTCCATCAAATTTGATCAAGTAATAATAATCTAAGTCTTAGTTTCTAACATTTAATACTATGTTGTTAGTATTTATGAGTCAAGTAAGGCATGAAGATAGAAGGTCACGTGATTCTACAAGAAATAATTTATAACATAATTTACCCGCGAGCATGGTTATCCCTAGATCATGCATATATGCTAGTCTCCTCATATATGTATCACCCCCGCATGTAGCAAACAATGTCAAATAGTAGGAAAGATTCCTCAACAAAGTTAGGCAAGCACTTACCTCAATCGGCTAACTAAATACTCAATTTAGCTTTTTTCTTTATAAATTCACCTTTGCTCGGCTCAATCTAGCCAAAGACGACTTAAATACATCACACAATGCAAGTGAAAATAATTTCAATTAATAAAGCAGTGGCTTTTATAAAATCTCTAAAACTCAACAAAAGTCAACCCCCGGGCCCACCCGGTCAAAACCCGGGTCCAAGGGTAGGTCTTGACTACCCATAGCCTCACGAGTACAAATACGTATTTTATTTCCAAATTCGGGACCTACTCGACTCTCAAATCCCAAATTTTCATTTTTCAAAGTTTTGACAAAATCCCCAAATTTTTCCTTAGATTCTCATGAATTTGATGTTAAAATCTTAAGTAAAATCATGAAATGTAGTTGAGAATTGATTAGAGGTACTTACCCAATGATTAAGTATGAAACTCCCTTCACAAAATCGCCTTTCATCGAAGCTAGGGTTCAAAATATAACAAAATAAAGCTAAGTCTCGGAATTCTCAGCTATATGCAGGTTGCAGAAGTCGCATTTGCGACAAGGGGTTCGCAAATGCGAGCCCTGCAAATACAAAAAACTAATCACAAAATCAAAGTTTGAAATTCTCTGGTGCCTTCGCAAAAACATCCAAAAAGTTCACAAATGCGAACAATGGTCCTTCGCAAAAGCGACCAGTTGGTCGCAAAAGCGAACTAAGCCCGCCCAGGCCTTTATCGCAAATGCGATACTGAGTCCGCAAATGCGAACTCAACAGGCTTCAAAAAAGCGGAAAATTCTTCGCAAATGCGAGTCCTTCCCCAACAGCCCAGCTTCGCAAATGCGAGGCTACTTCGTGGTTGTGATAGTCGCATTTGCGACAAAAACATCGCAAATGCGATAACACCAGTACCATCAATCAAAATCATGAAAAATCATTTTGGATCCAATCCAAAACTTACTCGAGCCCCCGAGGCTCCAAACAAACTATACACCCGGGACTAGAAACACAACACGAACTCGCTCGCATGATCAAATCATCAAAATAACCTCTATAAGAACGAATCGGACGCCAAAACGCACGAAGATCAAAGTAAACTTCAAGAACTTCTAGAATCGCAACCAAGCGTCCGAATCATATTAAATCAACTCCAATTGCCCTCAAATTTTGCACACAAGTCACATTTGACATTGCGGATCTACTCCAACTTTCAGAACCGGAATCCGACCTCGATATAAAAAATTCCACTCCTCGTCAAACTTCCAAAAATCTAACTTTCGCCATTTCAAGACTAATTCAACTACGGACCTCCAAATTACAATCTGGACGCGCTCCTACGTCCAAAATCACCTAACGGAGCTAAAAAACTGAAGAAACTCTATTCCGAGATCCAATGCTAAAAGGTCAAACTTGATCAACTTTTCCAACTTAGAGCTTAAATCTTGAAGTTCATTCTTCCAAATCGATTCCGTATAACTTGAAAATCAATACCGACGATTTACGCAAATCATAATACATCATGGGAGATACTCGAGCCCTCAAACTACCGAGCGAAGTGCAGATGCTCAAAACGACCAGTCGAGTCGTTACATCCTCCACCACTTAAACATACGTTTGTCCTCAAACATGCAAGGAGTCATTCCAAAGCTGTCAAATCACACCGTAACCTTACTATGCATATACCCAGGGTTAATCCACGTCACCCTGCTACATATAAGCCTGCCAATGCAACATAACTAGAGATCCTTACTTCAACCTTGGTCTTTAAACCTTGGAACCCAATCTCTAACATCCCGAATTCATTACAAGACCCGAATCTCACATCTACACATTGTATAAGCCTGAACAAACTGTATTAGGTCATAACCATAACCCCAAGATGTAATCACATGATACACCACATCACTCAGACACTCACAACAGGAACTGCTAACCACCATTACTGCCCCAAAACAAATCCGGTGCGGGTAGTCAACCTCATATCGATTAGAGCTTCGTTCAAAACCTTCATACCCTGCTGATGATGAAAGAAACACGCATAACCTCTTAACCACTCATCTGATCAATAAGCCAAGAAACTCACTCGTCTGACAAGGGCCATTGCGCTAATCCTAGAAAATATAGTATTATTCTTCCAAACCTTCTGAATCCCAATACGATAGTGCAAATCTCAAGTGTAGAAACCTCTTCTCAACCAATACAAGCAGCCCCATCGACAAGTATCAACAATAATCATATGAAGCCCCACACAACATTGTCCCGAACACCGGCAAGTAATAATTCAGACATGACAGATAACAGTAAGAAAGTTAAATAAGAAGACTACTAAACAAGTTAAGTAGGCAGGGAAATTTTAGAATTTTCCTATGAACTATGTTCAACAAGGTGAAAGAAAAACTACATGAAGTAAGCATCAGGAGTTACATTTCCTCATAGTACCGTTGAGGCGTGCAACCCGATCCCATCATATCAATCCACATAGGGTATCCATCAAGCCATAATACTCGAGCTCACTGATCACATGTGCGTCAAGCACCATAGAGTGCACAAGGTATAACTATGGAAAAATTATTAGGGACAAACAATACTGAGAAGTACAAGCACATCTATGGTGCAATAAGCAAATAAACATCATGAAGGTCATCTCGCCCATAGCGCCATGAGGCCTAAACTGAATTACAATATGCGTGAGAAGAACCATGTAACCCTCACAACCCTTCATAGCATAAGGGATGAACACATAACACAGACCAAGGCGCGAATAGCATATATTCCGCCCGACGATATACCTGTGGTAACAGCTGCGCAGGAGCAAGCAAATCCGATCCGATACAGAATACACATCCTCATTGGGCCTACTAATGGTCCCCCAAATCAACTCTAGTCATCCCCCAATGGACAAATAGCCCTCCAAAAGTCCACAACGACATAACCATAACACACATTATCTTCTGTCTAGCTTTGGCCATATTTCACAGTCCACAACCACGAAACAATCTGCTTCTGAGAACTCCCAGTCTCCAAATCCATAGAACACACAAATCACCCTACCTGATCCCAACTCCACCGCCCATATATCTAACACATCTCTCGTATACGATCATCGCATGAGGAATACTTCTATAATTCTTCTGTGCCACATAAGAAAATCTGAATCTCAGCAGTCGACTAACCAGGCGAGCACCACAATATCAATGATGCATCTGTAAGTCAAAACACAATGCGCCTTCTGAAATGAACAGCCTTCTCAGGCAATACCAAGTAGTTATAGCCTCCATCTAGACATCTGAAACCGTCTGTGTTGTCTAAGAATTCATGACCTTCTCTTCAAAACTGAATCGTGACCTTGCACATACAAAATTCAATCCCGATCAGCCAGAAACCTTCTATTTGATCTCATCCAAGAGGAAACCCCAATGCGCTACATATTCCTCACACTAGTAGGAAATATCCACCTCGAACCGTGATAGAAATCATTGAGAACTCCTTAGAATCCATTTGCACATAACCCAGCTATCAGAACCGAATCCCTCTAACTCAACCAAGCCACGCAGTTGCCCAAAACCCATGAGCATTGCCATGAAACACATGTGGAGACTCACCACATTATAAGTACCCAAAGAACCGATCATACCATTTCTGTGTTGACCCAATTTACTATCAAACTGCCCTGTTTCTCCGAGTTCCTTCCAAATTACCCTCAAGTTGATACCCCTCCTTGCGAGAACACCATGATCCTTCTGCAAAGCTCTCCATAAGAGATTCTAGCATAAAAACCACACCGCCCTAAGGCCCATAAGCCGTTGCATTCCCTCTTAGCACCCCCAAAGTACCACAACCGAGACACCCACTCTGAAGAGATCTTCTGTGAATCTAAAGTCGTTTACTCCACCTTCCTAATACTAAAATGCATAATCCACAATGATATAAAAATACCACGAGCCTCGACACCATACAATGTAAATCCTATATTCAAGCCACACCTATTATGCCACCACTTAATCGTCCTGAGCCTGAACTCATCAAGGCATGAGAATCCAATTTGTTCCACAATTAAACAACATTGAAAACCTTCCAACACACTCATAACTCGGGACTACATATCACATCGAGACAGAAATCAAGCACCCATCAGTCCTTTTACACCTTAAGCAAACTTTTCTCTTCACATTCAAGTTATCCGAACATAGCCCGCAGTCATATCCTACTCATCATTTAGTCATCCAACCACTCGCCGACCACAAATTCCACTCATAGGGATATTAGGGGCGTATAAGTCCAAAAGCATATGCACACACAACGAAGTTCCCGTGCTCGAGATGCAGTCAAAACCCGGCTTCAAGTCCTCCAAACTAACCCATCATCAGTACACAGAATCACATCTCGCTTCTCATCCATGGAATCACAAGCCGTCGATGCACAACCGATATCGAGCGCTCACATGCGCATACAGATGCGTGGAAGGAATTCAAAGAGTTACGCTTCAAGATGAATCAATGCCGCACGATAAGGAAAGAAAGATGGAAAGTTTATCCTAAATGCCCTGTAGCCCCTCGAAGATAGGTATTGACGTCATCATATTGATCTGCAAGACTCTACTAGACACTTGCTAATGACTCGTAGAACCTATGAACCTAGAGCTCTGATACCAGCTTGTCACGATCCAAAAAATCACTAGTCGTGATGGAACCTCACTCGACCCGCTAGGTAAGCCATCTAACAGAAAATACAAGCCAAATGAAATTATAGGAAAATAGTGAAGAATTATCTGGACATTTACAAATTAACCCAAGAACTGGTAGTACAAATCATGAGCTTCTAAGACTTGGAATTTACAGAGCTGATACAAATAATTACACGGTCCGTTTGAAAGCTACATAAACAGATTAACAAAGTCTAAAGCTACCAAGGACAAGTGGCAGCTATATCCGGAATGCAAGAACATCTTCAGGGTCATCTCACGACATTACCAGCAGCTCCACTCTAAAAATCTGCACGCAAGGTGCAAAAGTGTAGTATGAGTACAACCGAACCTCCAGTAAGTGTTTTGTCTAACCTCGTCCAAGTAGTGACGAGGCTTTATAGTTAAAATATTCTCACTAATAAAATTTGAACCGTAAACTAGCAATAAAACTATACTACAGTATAACAGAATAGAGTACACGAAACGAATATACAAAGCAATAATGGAGTACTAGAAGAGATCACAATTCAACAGTTTTCCAATGTCTCAATCAATCTTTTCCTTAAAGCAAAAACCAATAAACCACAATAGTCACCTCATAACTTTCATAGCGTGGGGAATATACTCTGATATCAAGTCAATTGCACGGAAACACCCTTCATGTATTTATCGCATCCTAACCGAATATGCATAAAACAGTACCAACCAGATGAAAGAAATGCCGATAACAGTAATGACAAAGTAGAAAACACGCAAATAGCAATAGTGAACGAGGATATACATAAGGGCATCAATAATAGACTAGGTAGAAAGCATAGGGGTAATGACAACAATTAGGAAAAAGAATATAACTTCAAATAACTAGCATGGTGGAGGCATACATATAGGTATAACGAATAAGAGGGGAACACATGATCTTTATAAGTTAACAAGTAGAAGTATGAATGAATAACATGGTAGAAGGCCTTTACTAAGTGCAACAAAATAGATACAACAAAGATGTAATTATGACAACAAGAAGTAGGCATGGTCTTTGCAAGTTTAGCCAGTAGAAGGCATGAATGACACAATAACATATACGATAGAGAATAAGGACATGGAACTAACGACAAGTCACGTAGGAACCATAAATATGACAATAACAGCTCAATGTAAAGGGCATGAACGTATACACAAGAAAAAGATATCACAATATAATGCATGTCTCTCGTCCCCACCTGCACGGAACCTATCGTGCCATGAACTCGTGATAATTTAAAGCATGATAATATAATTGAAATGGCACGGATCACCCTTCGTGCTTTACACTCACATAACATGGCACGACATCACCCTTCGTGCTTCTACTCACAAATGATATGGCACGTCATCACCCTTCGTGATTTTACTCTCAATATATATGGTGCGGCATCATCCTTCGTGCTTTTACTCTTAATAATATGGCACGACATTACTCTTTGTTCTTTTACTCTCAATAATATGGAACTTCATCACCCTTCATGCTTTACTCTCATTAATATGGCACGGCATCACCCTTCGTGCTTTACACTCCCCCTCACATGATATTGTATATACAATGGCACGTCATCACTCATTGCGCTTTATACTCTTCCTTACCAAGCATATGTATATGAATGACAAACAAGGCAGGAAGCATAAATAACATCAAGGAGAGTGTTTAAATGAATATCCAAATGAATCCCAATCATAACTTTCCAAGTCAACAATAGTTCAACAAACCCGCAAGAACCTTATTCAAGTATTTCAACAAATCTCACGAATGATCTACAACACAAGTATAAAATCTAGTAACTCAAGAATATCGTCTGTAGCAATGTATTAATGATTACGCATAGTGATGACTGAAATAGACACATCAATGTATTTTCAGAATTTTATTAAGTTTGATCAAGTTATAATAAGCTAACTCTTAGTTTCTAACATGTAATACTATGTTGTTAGTATCTAGGAGTCTAGTAAGGCATGAAGCAAGAAGGTCACGTGATTCTACAAGACATAATTTATAACATAATTTACCCCCGAGTATCGTTAACCCTGGCACATGCATATATGCTCGTCAACTTATATAAGTATCATCCCCGCATGTAGCAAACAATGTCAAATAGTAGGAAAGATTCCCTCAAAAAAGTTAGGCAACACACTTACCTCAATTCAGCTAACTCAATACTCAATTTAGCTTTTTCCTTTACAAATTCACCTCCGCTCGGATCAATCTAGCCAAAGACCCCGGGCCTCATCCGGTCAAAACTCGGGTCCAAGGGTAGGTCTTGACTACCCATAGACTCACAAGTTCAAGTACGTATTTTGTTTCCAAATCCGAGTCTCATTCGACTCTCAAATCCCAAATTTTTATTTTTTAAAGTTTTGACAAAATCCCCAAAATTTTGCCTAGATTCTCATGAATTTGATGGTAAAATCTTATGTAAAATCATGAAATGGAGGTAGTAATTGATTAGAGGTACTTACCCAATGATTTGGTATGAACATCCCTTCATAAAATCACCTCCCATAGAAGTTAGGGTTCAAAATATAACAAAATGAAGCTAAGTCTCGGAATTCTCAGCTATATGCAGGCTGTAGATGTCGCATTTGCAACAAGAGGTTCGCAAATGCGAACAACTAATCGCAAAAGTGAAGTTTGAAATTCTCTGTTGCCTTCGCAAAAGCGACCAAAAAGGTCGCAAATGCGAACAATGGTCCTTCGCAAAAGAGACCAGTTGGTCGCAAAAGCGAACTAACCCGCCCAGGCCTTTATCGCAAATGCGATACTGAGTCTGCAAATGCGAACTCAACAAGCTTCGCAAAAGCAGAAAATTCTTCGCAAATGCGAGTCCTTTCCCCAGCAGCCAAGCTTCGCAAATTCGAGGTTGCTTCGCAATTGCGATAGTCGCATTTGCGACAAAAACATCGCAAATGCGATGACACCAGTACCAACACTCAAAATCATGAAAAATCATTTTGGATCCAATCCGAAACTCACTCGAGCCCCCGAGGCTCCAAACCAGCTATGCACCGGGGTACAGAAACACAATACGAATTCGCTCGCACGATCAAATCATAAAAATAGCCTCTATAACATGAATTGGGCGCCAAAACGCATGAAGATCAAAATTAAACTTCAACAACTTCTATTGACCTCAAATTTTACACATAAGACACATTTGACATTATGGACCTACTCCAACTTCCGGAATCGGAATCCGACCCCGATATCAAAAAGTCCACTCCCAGTCAAACTTCTCAAAAATTCAACCTTTTCCATTTCAAGACTAATTCGACTACGGACCTCCAAATTACAATCCAGACGCGCTCCTACGTCCTAAATTACCCAACGGAGCTAACGGAACTGACGAAACTCTATTCCGAGATCCAATGCTTAAATGTCAAACTTGGTCAACTCTTCCAACTTAGAGCTTAAATCTTGAAGTTCATTCTTCCAAATCGATTTCGGATAACTTGAAAACTCATACCAACGATTTACACAAATCATAATACATCATGCGGAGATACTCGAGTCCCCAAACTACCGAGCGAAGTGCAGATGCCAAAATGACCAGTCGGGTTGTCACAACCCGAGCCCTCCGAGACCTCAAGTAATTATACCAACAAATCCTAAAACAAGATACGAACTTAGTCGAGCCCTTAAATCACATCTAAAATACGAATCGCATCCCAATTCAAGCATGTTGAAATTAGGGAATTTCATCTTCTACAAACAACGCTGAAACCTATCAAATCACGTCCGATTGACCTCAAATTTTGCACACTAGTCACAAATGACACCACAGACTTACTCCAACTTCCGAAACCCCAATCCGAGCCTGGTAACCACAAAGTCCACTCTCGGTCATACTTCTAAATTCTGACTTTTTCTATTTCAAGCCTAAATCAATCACGGACCTCTAAATTACTATCCGAACATGCTCCTAAGTCCAAAATCACCCAACGGAGCTAACAGAACCATCAAAACTTCATTCCGGAGTAGTCTACTCATAAGTCAACTTTCGGTCAACCTTTCCAACTTAAGCTTTCAACCTTGAGACTAAGTGTCTCGATTCATTTCGAAACCTTTCCGAACCCGAACCAACTACCCCGACAAGTTACATAATAAAAATTAAGTAGGGAATGAGCAGTAAATGATGGAACAGGGCTACAACTCTCAAAACGACAGATCGGATCGTTACAAATAATTTATTCATCTTTTTATTATGTAGAGTTAACATTGAAAAACTCATTTATATTCTAATAATAAGAATATTGAGAAAAATCTACAATATTCTAGTTGTATTGATATAAATGATCCAATTAAGAATATCTTACCTAGTTGTATATTTATGTTTTTTTTATTTTTTTTCCATATTCTCCAACATTTTTCACAAATTGACGTTTAGATGTTTTCATAATAGTATAAATTTTTATGGCCGGTCAAAAGTTATAGGAAGTCAAAATATGGACTATATTTTTAACTTACAAACGGTGGTGAGTTGTATATATAGTTTTTCGTTATTGTTTCTATCTTTTTCTACTACATTGTTTAAAATATTATCTTTAAAATTTATTCATAGTACTATATAATTTTTCATGGTCAGAATATATTGAAATTTATAGGTAATCAAAACATGGACTACACTTTAAATATTTAATAATAAAAGTATATTTTTGATAAAATAATTATATAATTTGACCTATATAAAATAATTTGAATTTTTAATTTGGAAGAAAAATTGTACATTGATTGGATCTTTGAAATGCTTATCAAAGTCATATATGTGTACGTTAGTAATTTGTAGGTCAATAAATTGTCGTAATTGAATATTTTGATTTATATAAGATAAGAAATTAGTTAATTTTAATATCCTAAGTATTAGGTATGTAGGAGTTCAAATAAGTAATATTTTATTTGATTTAAAACTCCTAAATATCAGGAGAAAATTTAAATAATAATTTTGGCAAGTGTGAACTTTAGTTTCAACAAGTAAAAGAGGTGAACGATATTTTCCTAAACTCTTTAGTGCTTTCAATATAGTATAAATAGATAGATAGATAGATAGATAGATAGATGTTTGTATTTTTCGACTAATTTTAAATGTGATTACTGACTTTTATCAATTATTAATTGTAAAGTTATCAAATTAATTTTATAATTGAAGTTTACCAATTGTAACAGAAAATTCGTCAAATTATTTTATCACAATAAAATAACTAAGCTTTGAAAATTATAATAGTAAAATAAAATCATCTTGATGAGTAGGATAATTCATTATAGCGGTAATATTTAGTGACATTACTTTTTTTTTTTTTTTTTTTTTATAATTTTATTATTATACTAAATAAAGGTTTTGTCTATATGTGATTTTTTGTAAGTGTAGTTGAAATTGCTAAAAGCATCCACACACAAAAAAGAAGGAAAAAGGATAGTATATGCACTTCGAGTCTTGATGTTTGGCGTAATTCTATATTTTTAGTGCATTGCTTATCTTACATTTTGATACTTCGATATTAATATGTGTTAATTTGA
Source organism: Nicotiana paniculata (assembly GCA_005239505.1). Classification (NCBI taxonomy): domain Eukaryota; kingdom Viridiplantae; phylum Streptophyta; class Magnoliopsida; order Solanales; family Solanaceae; genus Nicotiana; species Nicotiana paniculata. The sequence continues at coordinate 19,488 of ML306635.1, forward strand.
GCTTAATTTATTATTTTATGTGTAGGATCATTGAAATATAGAAACGAGTGAAGGTTGCAAAAAAGGAGGACGAAAATACAAAAAAAGAGCACAAAAATATGAAAGAAGCCAAGTTAGGTGTCAGACCAGGTGACTCCTGGCATAAAGCCACCATCAGCTAGCGCTAGGCCTGGTCTCACGAGGCATTAAGCGTGCCCCAGACTTGGTCCCGCGAGGTCAGGCGCCCAGTAACCCCAGTCCGCGAATTAAAATTTTCTTTACCCGATTTTGGGCTTGGAGATTCCGATTCTAGCCTAAAAATACTTCCCAAATGTGTTTAGTAAGGGGTTATACATTATTTGGAGGCAAAAAACCCCGTGCGGAACAACTTTGGAGGGAAAAGTCATACAGTTCTTCATCCCTTTATCCTTTATTTGTAATTTATTTATGCAAAATACATGAATAATTGTTACTACGAACATGAGTGGTAAGCACTCTATTTTCTAGGGTTGTGGTTGTCATGAATATTGAAGTTTATTAATTACGTCACCATTATTTCGAGTTATCATCATTGGATTTTTCTCTAATTCTGTGCATAATTACTTAATTGTTTGGCCAACAGTTGAGTTCTATTTACTATCTGTGCTATACTTGGGAAAACCACCTTTAGATTAGGGTAGAATTAGAGAAAGCTTGTTTCTGAACCTGTGGTTCGGGAAAAAATTTCGCGGTTAGGATAGGAATATGTCTAACAGTCTTGCTTAGTTGAATGTCATATTATATCCTTTCATGATAGATTGAATATCATATGAAATAGGGTTGATATATTATGGATAGATGGATAGTATTGTGGGAACACATTATTTATATAAACGATCTGGTCAACTAGCAACCATAGATAATTCGTATTAATAGGTGTTTTACGAACTTGATAGGATTGATAAACCGACCACAACCCTTGAATTATTATCTCCGTTGATTAAAATCTAACAACTCACTTTTGAGTTCTCTTTAATTTAGTTAATTGCTTGTTTAATTTTCGTAAAAATAGATTAGTAGAAGAAACCATTATTCATGATTACCTTGGAAAGTAATTCTAAGTCTTTGTGTGTTCGACATCCGACTTTCGAATCACTTAATTATTTGACGGCTACATATACTTGCGTGTATTTGGTGAACCAACAAGACTACTGTGTTTTCATGTTTGGTGCTGTGGAGAAGCTGTAAATCCCTCTTAGACGTCCTGTCATCTTGGCACCATACATAACCTAATTATAATAGCTCATATATCTATTACAGAGTTCTATTGTGCTATATATATACTCATATTTATTTCATAGTTCTATAAACATATATAGCAGATTGGGTAAACTACTGCAATAGTACTAAGGAGTAACAACTAATAAAGTACCTAAAGTTAAGACAATGTTACTCTCCATGTAAATTTTGCCAACTTGTTTAAAGCTAAGCGAATGTTACTGTCCATGTAAGCGAGATTCTCCACCCTCAATGTTCTAGAGCACAACTCCTTGAAAAATAAATATATCGTTGTGATGGGCTTTCATATTCTATCAGGCAAATCATTGAATGCAATAGGCATCAAAGATTCCATGAAAATGTGACAATCGTGGCTTTTCATAGACGTCAACTTCCCTTCGTTTATGTCAACACACCTAGATAAGTTTGATGCATACCCATCAGGCATTCTCAAATTATTAACCCAATCACAAATCTCTCTTCTTTCATCTAAAGTGAATGTGTAACTGGTTGTAGGCTTCTGAATCTTATTGTTCAAGTATGTGAAGTACAACTCAGCCCGCCTACAATATTCTTTCAAATCCATCCTGGTATTCAAGTTTTTTTTTTCTTGTTGCTTACATCCATCACAGTATCAAAAAAGTTCTTCTTGTTATGCATGACATCAAGATTATGCCGGAGAAGATTGTGCTTCCAATAAGGTAACTCCCAAAAAATACTCTATTTTTTTCAGTTGTGTGTTACACTTAGAGGTGTAAATGGTTCGGCCCGGTCGGTTATTTTATAAAATTTGTACCATACTAATTTTTTAGTTATTCTATTATGTGTAACCAAAATTAGACTTTTTGAAACCGTCACAATCATGTCGGTTTCTCTTCGGTATTAGTACGATTCGGTAATTTTTTTTAAATGTCATGTAAAAATCACTAGTAAAAGTAGAATGCAATAACATACATACTTTTATAGGACTTCGCAAAAATCGCTAGATATTTTTATAGTTTAAAAGGTGACGAATTAAGAAATAATAAAAGACGACTAGTGTACAGATCCATCAACTATTCTACATCAGCATAAAAGAAACTAAGCAAATACAAAAAAAATATAAATCACACGAGTGAAAAGATATTAAGCAAGCTGTGATTCAGGAATAAAGTCTATAGAAGATCAAATATTCAAAAAGATAAATCTAAATCATGCAAAATAAAATATATTCAATACGTTGTAGTTTGCTACTCATATTCGCTACAATACCTTGTGTCTTGCTAGTGAATATGCTGGAAATAATTTAGTTTCAATATGAGCAGCATAATAGGTTTGGGAATTAAAATTTTGAGTTTAATTACTAGTTGCCTTGTAACTATTTCATAATTACAAGGCCCCAGAAAAAATTTAATGCTTTATTATTTTTAAATTTAATATATAAATATATTTTTCACATTGTAAATTTATTCGGTATGATTTGGTATTTATTCGGTACCCTAATTATCGGTACGATTATAGATTTATATAAAAACCTACGGTTTTATTAAAAAAAACCTAAAAATTGGTTCAGTACGGTATGATTCGGTCGGTTTAGTCGACTTTTAAATATCCATTGACACCCCTAGTTACACCATACCCCAGTATCTAATTAAGCAATGGATACTCTGTTACCTTAGGTAGATCTCTAACTCTGTTCCAAATCTTTTCAGGTGACAAGACATGTGCTGGCTCCTCATAATCAGTTTTGGTATCATAAGTACACTAGTATTTCTCCTAAACTCATGATCCATTGGCAAGAAGCGGCGATGACAGTCAAACCATGTGTTCTTGCCTCCATGTTTCAAAGTGAATGCCTTTGTGTCTTCCATATAAGTCAGGGAAGTTAACTTTTCAGCACTTGACCACCCCGACATCATTCCATAAGCAGAAAAATCATTTATAGTCCACATCAAAGTAGCACGGAGTCTGAAGTTTTGATCAGTTGATACATCATATGTTTCCACACCTTCACTCCACAATAACTTCAAATCATCAATTAGAGGCTGCATGTATACATCAATCAACTTTTTTGTATTGCGTGTACCTGGAACAATACAAGTTAGAAACAAATATTGACTTTTCATACACAATTCAGGCAGCAGATTATACGGCGTAACAAACATTGACCAACATGAATATGGTGCAACAGACATTGTAAATGGAGTGAATCCATCAGCACATAATCCCAACCTAATATTTCTCGGTTCACCGGCAAAGTCTGGGAACACCCTATCAAAATGCTTACATACTTCTCCATCTAACGGATGGCATAATACACCATCTTGCCTTCTATGTTCATAATGCCATCTCATATGAGGAGCGAAACTCATTGATGCATACGACCTCTTTAACCTTGGTATAAGGGGTAAGTAGTGCATCACCTTCACTGGAACCTTTTTCTATTTAGCATTTATGACTTCTTTGTAACACGACTGGTTACAAAATTTGCAATTTCTTAAAACTGCATCATCCTTATAGAATAACATGCAACCTTTCTCACAATAATCAGTCCTCTTCGATGAAAGACCCAACTTGGGAACCAAGTTTTTTTCTGTGTAAAAATCTTTTGGCAAGTCAATCTTGGTTGGATTAAGTTCATTCATAAGGCCAATGATAGAATCTATACCCGCTTGATAAATAGAATTATCTGATTTAATACTTAGTAATCTAACTGCAAAAAATAACTTGGAATGCGCTGCGCCTTCATAAAGCAGACAACTAGCTTCCTCTAACTGTTTGAAGAAGCTCCTAACCTCATCATTTGGTTGAGATTGAGCCCTAGAGTACACCTCAAAAGCATCCCTCATCATTTCACTAAATCTAAAATTTTCAACATTAACATTCTCCGCTATGGGACTATCTTCTTCACCACCAGATGAGTTCTGAAAATGAACATCATCTACACTAACATGACTTTCCACATACACAGTCCACACATAATAATTTTCCATAACCCCTTCTTATGAAAATGCAGTAACAATATCGGGCTCCAGTAACTTAAGACACTTAAATTTTACACAATGGCACCTAATCGTCCATTCGATAAGGAAATCATCAAGTATATTTGTCTTAGCAATAAAGCTAGCAACCCCTTCTATAAAACCATCCCGCAACCCCTTACGATTCGGATAATTCCGATCATACATCCATCTACAATGCCCAAATTTCATCTACACGTAGAAGAGAATTAGAATTTGAAATATATTTATGTTATTTACACTAACTAATAAATTTTATTGTATTCTTCAAAGGTTACTTATCTAAATAGTTTAATTATATATTTTAGTTTGATATGATATTTATCTATCTTATTTAGTAATCTAAAAAGGGGTATTGCATTTATCCAAATTCTTTAGTAAACTAAAAGGCAACCTTAAACTTAATTCACTCTTAAACGAATGAATTTCTTATATTCAATCAACTTTTTTTTACAATCATTTCATATGTTTGCTTCACTATTGTTAAAATCATACTAGTTATATTATATTTCATAAGTTTACCCATGGGCTTCATTCTTATTAAACAAAAGAAATAGTCTTAATTAACATATATTTAAACTATTTTAACATATAAAAAATTAAAGAATTCAAATAGCATATAAAAATTAAGGCATTTAATTGAAAGAGCATAATTGTTTAACGTAACGACCCGGCCGGTCGTTTTGAGAGTTATAGACCTGATCCCCTATTTACTGCTTCTCCCGTATCTATTTCTTCTATTGTGACTTGCTAGGAGGTTTTTTTTTGGTTTTTGGAGTGCTTTGGGAAACTTATTCCCTAAACGAAAGTTTAAGCCATAGGATTTAGATCATAGTCGGAACTGTGTGAAGATGACTATGGAATGGAGTTACGTCGTTAGGTGATTTTGGACTTAGGGACGTGTCCGTATTATGTTTTGGAGGTCTGTAGCTCATTTAGGCTTGAAATGGCGAAAGTCAAAATTTTAGAGATTTTGACTTGTGGACAATTTGATATCGGGGTCGGATTCTAGTTTCAGAAGTTGGAGTAGATCCATAGGGTTGAATATGACCCGTGTGCAAAATTTGGGTTCAATTGGACGTGGTTTGATAGGTTTCGGCACCGATTGTCGAATTTGAAAGTTTCAAATTCTTTAAATTTGAATCCAAGGATGATTCGTGATTTTAGCATTGTTTGAGAACTCGACTAAGTTCATATGGTGTTTTAGGATTGATTGGTATTTTTGGTTGAGGTCCCGGGGGCCTCGGCTGCTTACCGGATCAAAAGTTGGATTTGTGTTGTGCTGAAGTCTTCAGGCATCTGATGTTTTCGCACCTACAGTGTGGAGACCGCAGATGCGGGATCGCACATGCGAAGAGTAAAGCACAGAAGCAGAAAAATGGAGGAGTGCCAAGGGTCGCAGGTGCGAGGTGAATTCTGCATTTGCGATGCCCGCAGATGCGATAGAGTGATCGCAGGAGCATTGAAGGACCGCAGAAGCGAACATGGATCCGCAGGTGCGCACACGCAGGTGCGACCCCTTGATCGCAGAAGCGACTTTTGTGTACTTAAGTGATATCCGCACCTGCGATGGTCTTTTCGCAAGTGCGGGACCAATTCAGTCAAAAATCTAAATCTAATCAAACTCTGAAATTTTGATTTTTATTGACCGACGGAATCAGTCGAAAATTTAATTCCCACAAGTTTGCACCAAAATTAGCGGTACAAGGTCAAAATATTTTAAGAAAAAAATAGATAACTTTTTTTTTGGCTATTTGCGACTGAAACAGCCGTAAATTTCCGATCTCTTTTTTCGGTCTGAAATTTTAATTGGAATTTTGTCATTTTCTAGTAGTGTTTGTTTGCATACACGAGAGGTCTCTATGCAGTCTCAATATAATGCAGGATTTAATAAAGTCGGTCCCCCACAAGAGAAGGAAAGATCTTTCTTACTTCTCCTTATAACTATTACCATTTATAATTTTTAAAAAATTGAGATAAATATCAATTATTTGTCCGTGGGAAATCTGTGTGTGAGTCAAACTTTAATTTGTCTTCTCGTTACTATTTGTTCTTTTTAATTACACACGTATCAAGTGATTCACACAGCTGGGTTCTTTCACTAGAATTACATGTTCCATCTATAGTAATTTAAATAATTTAAGATATTGCGTTATACCTATAGAGCCTTAAAGCTACTCTGCTTCCTAAATCCTAACTATTCAAAAAGTATAGCTTTTTTGTCGCGTCGCATATATGTTTTGGTGACAACCGGTAGTGATACAAGTATATGAATTTACTAAAATCATTACTTTATTTTACCTTATTAAAATATGTCAATAATCTTATTTTTAGGTTGTATTAGTATAAATAATTAACTAAAATTGATTTTAAAGAATTCAATAATTCAAACAACCACTTACATTATAAAGATTAAATTTAACATCATTATGTATATATTATAATTTAGAACTATCTGTTGTAAAATCATTATATCTATAAAATTCTATAACATAAAAGAAAAAGAAAAAGAAAACCGTGTATAAAATTTTTAATGTATACACATACCATCTCCTCTGACCCGAAGGATTGTGGTTAGTGGAATATGATTCCTCCACCATTAATTAAACGTCCCTGCTCCCTAGTTCTAATTTGAGAGTGAAATGGGTTCTGATAAAAAAATATTTTATTTGTAATTAGCGTTATATAAAATGAAATCCGGATTAAATAGGGCCTCAATGTAAATACGAACCCTCGTGGGAAATAAAAAAAAGGAAAAATGGTCAAATATACCCCTTTACTTTCATATACTGTTTGTACTTAACCTTTGTTATACTATCAGGTCAAATTTATCCCTACCGTTATACTATCGGGCCAAATTTACCTTTACAATCAACGAACTTTTAAAAATACCCCTAGATCTGTTAAGTAATCCAAAATCTCCCAAATTCCTTTTAAGTAAATCACTTGTTGTTTTTCTTGGTCCACTATTTTAATTTCAAAAATTACTATTGATGTGAATACTAAAGTTACTGGACTATACAAACTATTCATAATTTTCTTATTACCAATGCACCCATTTCTCTTTTTGTATAAATAAAATTAGTTTAAAATTTTATTTATTTTTTAATCATATACACATTGTAGAATTTAGTGGGTCTATTTATTATATACTATATGCAGTTGATCATCATGTATGTACATGTATATTCAAATATATTTTGTCATTGCCTGATTAGTATAGAATTCGATCGACTAACTTAAGAGTGCAAAATGTGTAGGCATTTAATTAAAGCAAAGTTGAATCAGACAATGTAAAGTCTCCAAAGAACTTCAACTTCAATCACTAATACTTGCAAAGTGTCCATACATTTGGTGCAACGAATTCATTAAAATTGGGATGTTGTAAATACTTTTAAAATTTAGAAAAGCTCTAATTTAGATTTTTTAATTTATTATACTTTGTTTATTCGGTTGTGTTATTCAATTTGTTTTCTCTAATTCGGAAAGCAGATAAATGCCAATTATTTCAAAAATGGTGGACCAAGAAGAACAACAAGTAATTTAAATAAAAAGAATTTGGGAGATTTTGAATTACTTAACATATCAAGGGATATTTTTAAAAGTTTGCTGATTATAAAAATAAATTTGACCTGATAGTATAATGATAAGAATAAATTTGGCCTGAATATTAAATATAAATAATATAGGAAAGTAAAAGGATATATTTGATCCTTTTTCTAAAATACCTGCACTATCAGGCAATAATCTTTTTGTTTTGTCCCTATCGGAAAATAGGGCTGGTACCAATTTGATCATGAGTATTGGTTTGTCTTTGCCTAACCGTCCATTATGTTAAATCGAAATTATTTATTTGTGGGCCTATGAGTTCACATCAATTTAATTTCAGGAAAACGACACCGCATCCATGATTTTTATACTAATCCTCTATTCTTTAGCACCATTTGTCCATTTCCTTCGACTCAAATATTCCAAATCTGGCAAATTTTAACGGCTCTTCTTACACTCATTATTAGTCAATAATCCCACGAGCTTCACGCCAGCTTTTGACCAGGAATCGTGATCACCGGCTGCAGCCGGTTCCCGGTTGAGCCTAGCGTTATCGTCAAATGCTATCTCCGTTGGCCCGTCGACACCCAACCGGCACCTGCCACGTATTCACTTAAGCCCCTCTTATCTCAACTTTTCATGAATTCATTTATGATATATGCTTCACAATATAATAATTTTAAGATGTGATAACAGGTGAATTACTAACTCTATCAAATATTAATTAATGTTTATTAGATATTTATTTGTAATTATCAAGTAAATAACTTAATTATATAAATATTTTTACAGGGTTAGCGCATAAAACTTAAAGTGTCAACTTATTTGCACTAAGAGTGAAATAACTTTTGCATTATATGCATATTTTGAATAATCATAATAAATCATTTCATAAGTTTTCTACGTTACAAAATGTGGAAAAATTTAGGTTTTGTCTACTAGCATAGTAATTATGTTTTTGACACTATCAAGTTAAATTGACTTACTACAAGAAGTAACTCTTTGTACAAGCTAAATATGATAATCTCATAAATGAAAAAAAATATTTTCAGTATTTGGTTAAATCATAATTTTTTTTTTACTTATTATATATTATAACTTAAATTTAATTAGAATTATTATTGATAATTACAAGTTATTGCAATTTGTAGGTCACATTAATCTGATGGTCATAAATTATAGTACACCGTTAGTGCATCAAAGTTAATCCCCTTTTTAATAGGTTCTAAGTCAATGAGTCATCAACAAGATATGTTAGTTCGATGATCAAATCTAACGGCCCGGGCATAGTAGTTAAAAGTATTTGGTGAATATATGGAGACTCTTGAAGAGACTGCATATATAATACTAGTACGGAAATACTATAGTCTTATAGTGTTGTGATAGATATTTCGTTTTTTTTAAATATTTTTGGTAAAGATTTGCTGAACCAAATCATTCGTCATCTGTCAAATTTTCTATATATAAGAATTACAAATAAATTATTTATTCTCTAGTTTAGTGGTTTAGTATATATATACTTATATAAAAGAAGGTGGCCCGTTTCATTTTGTAATGGTATTTGGTGTTCAGTAGGGCAATACGAGTTAGGAAGCTAATTATTCCAAGGTTTGGTGAAACCTAGATACCCACTTGCTACTATACAGGAAACATTTAGTACACCTCATTTATGGGAGATTGAAATTAAAACCTAAACCTAGATATCCCACTTGCCTCTAAAGGAAAGATAATCATAATTCGTACCTTGGAGAAAGCCTAATGTGTACAAAATTACGTAGAATAATGTCAACTAGGCCATGATGGAGACGGTTTACAATGTCACTCATGTACATTAATAGTACTAACAATTTTAAATAATTATTGATGGGATGTGCAATTATTTGTATTCTTATGTACTTGAGTCGAATATTTTTTAATAGCTAGGAAAATAAAGAACTTCGTAGGAGATTAAGATGGCAAATTAAGAATAATGAAAGGCACGCCAATTCATTATAGTGGAATCAGAAACATAGATCCAAAGATTAGTTTAGTTTAACCTTACGTATAATATCCATGCCTAAAAGTTAAATGGATTCACATAACAGTGATAATTTATCTTTACCATTTCTTTTTCCTATGTTTATCACATGCCAAAGTCAGAAAATTTGGCTCCTCGGAAGAATCACTAAACAAAATCTGTTCCTGTGTCTATAATAATATAATCTATAGTATGGTGTATATAGAGAGAGAGGCTGGAGGGTGGGAGGGGCAAACCTTAAAAATTAGTCAATCTTTGATTCATCCTTAACTTTCTCTGATTTGTTTAAATGGTAACGCCAGAAAAGGTTGTATACTCAATGAGAACAAAGGGAAGGCAGTTGAGAGTTTCCTTATTTTCTTTATTGAAAGTATTATATTCAAAAAGCTAGATCTTCCCACTTGTTTTAGGTTTTCGAATCTTTGAAATCAGAGTGCATGTTAAGGTATTCTTGTTTCAACTTCCAAGGTTCTGACTATTAATAATTTACACACAGGTAGTTGAATTACCTAAACATAACCGTAGAAAAGTTTAAGCCTTAAAAACTAGGTGGATTGTCACATGTCATGCCAGTGTGTGCGCCTAGATAAACTGATAACCTAAGATATTAAACTTGCCTCTTATTAATTGACAAAGAAGCAATGTAATCAACAACTCAACACTTGATCCTGAACAGCCATGAAGAATCTAACTATACAATCAATTTGGACAAACCACTTAATAAACTTATATAAATTATATGTTCTCAAATGAGTTTGTTCAATTCTTAGGATTTCACTTGTTATGAATTGACTGTGTTTTACACTATTAATGTATTTTAACTTGTTATACAAGATAACTTGCTTTAAAATTTTTCGTTTTATATTGTTAGCGTACAAAACTTAAACTCTCTATCCAATCGAGAAAAGATTCCTCGAAAATTCTAATTTACTGTTAACCATTATGCATGAATCATGCTTCATAATTCAATAGCCTAGTGGCTTCTCAATTCATTGCACCAGTAAACAGGGGCGGAGGTAGAATTGCTAGCAGCGGGTTCGGCCGAACCCAATAATAGTAATTCGAACTTTATATTTGTCTTATAAAATTCATTAAATATGTATAAATTATTAATTTAGAACCCAATCATTTTTAACGATTAGAATTCTGAACCCATAATTTTGAAATTCTAGCTCCGCCTCTGCCACTAAAGAATAACAACAAAGCTACACTGAAGACATAAACTCTCCTTGGCCCAAAGTACGAAGGATATCAACCTATTATTAGGTTAACAGCATGGGCCACAGACCCAGCCCAACACTAATCCAATTTTAAAAAGACTGAGCAACAATTCAGAGAGTTTAACTTTATGTACACCGACAACGTAAAAGAATTTTTAAACTATTAAATCACCTAAAAAGAATTTGTGTGGTTAGACACAAAGGCGGATTCATAATTTAAATTCTATGAATTCAACTTTTAAATTTTTTAGTATTAAATCCATTACACTCTTAAAATTATGAGTTCTTATCTACTATTTATTACGATTTTAGTTGATTTATATATATAAATTTATGCTCAGCGTCGAAAGCGATATGATCAATTGAACATGGTAATTGTGTTGGATCTGCCCCTAGTTATACATAATATGCGGGATTAGTAACTTGAAAAAAAGATAGGTTAATTGCTTCAACAAGTTAAAATATACCTAATAGTATAAACAACTTTTACACTATATATATATATATATATATATATATATATATATATATATATATATATATATATATATATATA